>JYFJ02003257.1:0-44389 GCA_000934665.2 Catajapyx aquilonaris | reverse complement strand
CTCCAGCACATCAGTGTCATTACATTTCTACGTGGTGGCTGTACTTTGGTCAGTGCTTTGCGCTCACATTGGTTGCATACTTTATTGTTCCTATTTAGAATTTACACACTGTTGCCTTGGTTACGAGACTACTGGTGTAATTGGGTGATGATCACGTTTTATTCATAATATTCAAAGAGTCCCATATCTTGCTATCCTGGTATCTTATTCCATGTTTATCCTATAGGCACGGTGGCACGGTGCAACTGCGGCCTCGGGGCAGGCCCAGGGTTCGAGCTGGTGGTACAAACGCGCTGTATGTAAGAATAGCGGTTGTGGTTTATTGTTTGCTCAGGCAGCCTGTCGGGATTTTCTTGGCGTACTTTTTCTGCCATACCTTTTCCTCGACGTTTACTATGTCGTGTGCTTCTTGTCAAAAATATTTGCAGAATCCTTTATTGTAAACATTTATGCTCTGTTCTTCCAATTCAATAATACTTTTTAAAAGAATAGTATGAATATATGAATTAAGGAACCATACCAATCTCACAAAATCGGCAAGTATCCTGCCAAGCAAGACTAGGAATCTGCAGGTCACCTGTTCTGCTTATAACTCAAGATTTTTTGTTACTGATGTTGTTTGATGTTTGATTGTGTCTACTAGAAAATTTACTAATGTTACGGTCTGTGTTACAAAAATGCTGATCTGACCGTGAGATATAGGGGTCAGCATGGTGCAAATTTGCAATATTTTCAGGTTTCAAATGCCCATGGAAGGCAGCAGGATTAACAACACTACTAAACCTGACTAAACCATGTTGGTAAGAATAGAAGGGATGGAGAAACATATTGGGGAGGAGTGATCAATGGTGGACCATAGTGCCGTTGGGATGAAAAGCAGGGTATCACGTAGCCACTGTAGTCAGATATAGCAATAAAAATTATATCAGATTCCTACAAGAGAGAAATAACTGACCATTTCAGTGTACACCAGATTTATGGGATTTATGAAGGGTTTAATATATGGCCCAGTGCACACTGGATTTATGCAATTGATACGTCCTCAAGTTCCCAGCACATTTTATAGATTTTTCTCATTTAAAAATTCAATAAATTACAAACCAGCAATCTGCTGACCATAAACCTCAGCTCAGCACCCTCAGTTTGCTGTTCAAATCACTTTTTAAGTATACATTATTAAAAGCACCTGTGTACCAAAATATTAATAGTGCCAGTGACAATCAAGACAGTTGTCCTGAAAATGCCCAATCCTGCTTGGCAGGTTCCTTCGTAAATGAATGAGCTCAATCCTGTGACTAATCCCACGTTAAAAAAATACACACACACAGCGCAAGCACCTATGAAGAAGTTTTTGGAAAATACCATTCCGTAAAGCCAGGATTACAAACACATTTCAACAGGACAACTTGCCTTGTTCTGATATCTGTCATCAAATTCATGCTTGGCTAGTAAATCCCTCAGGGTGCGGATGGCCACCCATCGTATGTCAGACACTTCATTCAGGGCAGTTTTCACTTCTTGCAGCAGTAGTCCAACAAGAAAATGGTGCTGGCAAAATTCTTCTGACAGACGATAATGAAATCCAAAATCTGAAAATAAACAATAATGATAACAGATGAAGTAGTATCCGTGTATTTTTTAAAAAACATTATTTGCAGTTATGGTGCTTGAAGTGGTTCAATTTTGGCAAGGAATTATTCAGAACACAATAAATTAAAACACATTTTCAAGGTAATGGGTAATCTACTGTACATAGTGTGCAGGAGGCAACTCGTATTGTCTCTTATATCCACCCATTAGATTATCCAATTCAAGCACTGCCAAAATTTTCACAACATGCCCAAGAGAAACAAAGCATAGCAGTCAGCATCATCTACACAGGTAAAAATTTTAAACTCAAACACACAAGTAGTTAGGCTCAAAGGTTGACATCAATATTCCGGTCGCTTACCTACAAGTTCAACTCCTTCTTCTGTGGGAACACAACAAAGAGAAACATCGATGTAATGTTACTGATGAAAATGGCTGCCAAACTATAACGTACTATACATATGAACCACACTGATCAATTTCTAATAGGTACACTTGCCTTTTAAGCCTCTTCCTTTTGGTCCTGGCTCTAGAGGCAGGTTGAGAGAAACAAAGTGCTCATGAGCACAAACAACTTGGAGAAAGTTGAACTTGTGCTCAAAGAGCATCCGTGGGTCACCAGGGTTAAACTTGTCCATAAAGAAATTCATTAACTTGAAGACAAACCCACGATCCATGAAAGTTAGGCATCGCTAGAAGGGTATAATTAAATTAGGGATCTGTACTGCACATGAACACTTCCACACTTACAGTAATAAAGTTAGCTAGGCTGTGATTTGCTTCTTGGGTCTCAGTTGGGAGCTCTTTGTACTTCTGAATAATGTATGGGCATAAAACCTGAACCAGGTTTTGGATCCTAAACATAAAGTCTGGTTGAAAGCGTTCATTCCGATGCATCTGAAAAATGAACAGAAATTATTTTACAATCTGCATACTTCAGCGCAATTCAGTTTCGTTTCAGTACATCAGCTTTCCATTTGTTGCTCTATGTACCATTAGAATATTAACCTGTCATTATACAGTATTTTTTTACTGAATATTTCTGATGGACTGAAATAACAAACTACTGTATATTCAGAAAACATATACAATAATATTATTATAACATTATTGGACACAGAATGCATCATAGAGACCAGCCCCCCACAACTCCCTCTCTTTTCCCATGCGCTTAGCAAGTCCCCTATCCCCGGATGTGGAGCCATGTGCCAAATTGCATTCGGGCAGACGACTTCTGAGCCGTTCTTAACCTACAAAATTGTGAATTCCCATTCAGCCCTAGTTTGTAGATCCACCGCACCAGCCACCCGAATGATATTTGGACAAGTCCAAATCTCATTCGGGTGGCTGGTGCTGTGGATCTGCAAACTGGAACTGAATGGGATTTGACGCTTTAGGTGAGTCCAGTATGGTTCAGAAGTCGTCCGCCCGAATGCAATTTGGCACAGGGCTCCACATCCGGGTATGCTGGACTCGACATCCGGGGATAGGGGACTTGCTAAGCGCACAGCCTTCCCCATATGGCTATATAGGGAGTTGCAGGGGGGTTAGAGACTTTCATCTTGGGTTACATCTTTCTACATTTACAACCTAACACAACTTGCCTTTATCCGTCCAGAGCTGAGTAGATGTTGAGCCATACTCTTGGTCACAACAGAGAAGAAAAATCCTGAGTGATGCAAAAACTTATTGATGACCAGGAAGTCCATGTTAGCAGGCCTCAGCAGAATGGTTAGGGACTTGCACAGCTCCTCATGGACAGTTCCATGGGTACCCTTCACTTTCCCACATTCACCACTTGGAGTCACAAACACATATTTAATGTATGTCTTCAGGAGGTCTCCATGTCCTGCATCATGGACCGAGTGAACAATATGAATGAGAATGCGCACCACATTTAGAGCCACATCTTCACTAGCAGTAGCCACAAGCAGTCGGAACAGTTGATTCAATATTGTTGGAAGGAAGGAGACAAGAGTAGCAACATCTACTGCATGAAGAGCCTGGAAAAATAAAAAGCAGCAGTCAGATGATTAAAATTTTAATAATCATGATACCGTGCAGCTCCCAGTTCAGCCCAACTTCGCCCTCTCCAGCATAAACTGATTCCATTTCAGATCAGGCAATGGACATCAATCACAGTATTCGATTTTTGTGAAAAAATATACGTGAAGCCAACATCCAATTGTGCTCAAATGGAGTAATTAGTTTTACAAGATTAAATTAAGTTACTGAGATATTAATATTAATTTCAAAGGGTACCAAAACAACAGTTTGGAGAATATGCACTTTTTCCCTTGCTTTGCATGTTATTTTGGTGCCCTTTCAAATACACGCTAATATCTCAGTAACTAAATTTGATCTTGTAAACTAATTACTCCGTTGGAGTACAAGATGTGATGGTGGCGATAAAATTTTTTCCAAAAAAAATTCTCACCGATGTCTTGTCACCCATTGCGTCATCTGAAATGGAGTCACACTGCTGCAAATTATGAACATACACTACCCATGCACCAAAAATCAGGGATTCACTTCCATCATGCATTTTTGTCTTCCAAATGAATTTATGATCAATTGAAATCATATAAGCAAACATATTAAATCTCTCTTGTTGAGATATACTGAGGATGCAGTACTTTGTAAAAACATGTAAGAACCACAAAGATAATGGAAAACATTAGCCATAGGAACGATGACTTTCACCAAGATAACCCACAAGAATTAGGTAAGAAATCATGCTAGTCATTCCCACCTTCACACTTTTGGACAGCTGATGAACAGCCTACAAAAAAAGCGAACGATAAATCCTGTCAGGCAGGTAAAACAAAAAAAAACACTCAGCAATAAGGATATGTCCAAATAAGAAAGAGGCCAGAGATACAAATAATAACTTAAGTTTTCAAAGATACTCGTACATTGGGCTGACATGAGACTCAGACCCTTAGTGTTTCCTTCTAGAAATAAAATATTCCAGAAATGAAGAAGAGAAATCACAATGTCTCACACAACATTACAAACATTTTACAATGTTTTGGAAGGAAAAGTCAAGTTTAAAAATAGGAAATGCTGCACAACAAAGTCTACACTCTACCTTCAAGTACTTGGAAAGCTCTCTGCTACTATCCGCAGAGTCAGGGGAAGTGCCCTAAAGGAAACAAGACGTTAGTATAAAACCTCATGCATCACCTTCTTATAATAAGAAATATAAATGTTGTTAATTTAAACATGCTTATTAAAAGGTTCAGTTCCATTGGTAGTAATTAGTTACAAAGACCAAGACCGTGTTACCCTATATCAACTTTGTGTTTATTACTAACCTTCAGAGTCTTACAAGTCTCTGACTCAGACACAGAAGGAACTGGTGCTTTAGTTTCTAAAAGTCTCTCCGAGTGAGCGAAAAAGTTGGTAAGATGTTGATCCTTTGTGGCAACAGTGGAAACCAAGTTAAATGCCACTGAGAAGAGCTGCTTCTGCCCATCTACCCAACGAATCTCAGGTCCAGTGTACTGCAAATGCGATTGTCAATTAGAAAAAAAGCTACAACACAATATGACTGCAGAAACACAAAAATGGGCAGAAATACTAACTCCTCGTCCCAATCCCAGTGACTCAACAGCTAGGTATCCTGAAGGAAGATGTGATGCTACTGATACACACTGAGCATCAACATTCAACCTAAAATAAAACAGAATATAAGTTTGCAGCTTGTCATTTAAAAGCTGAAAATTACTTCCACCAAATATTTCTTTGTTACAAAGAGAATCCTTCACAGAAAAGTAACAGAAGATAAAAATCACATCGCAAGCAACATCAGTGAACCTTATAATGAAGGCTGCGTAAGGTGCGCTTGTACCCCCTCAGAACACATGATCTACCAAACACAGATATCATTCATTGTTGATTTTTACCATTGATGAATGGCGCGGGCAGTCTGTATTTACCCCTTCAATGCACTTCTTCTTTAGCGAAGTATTTGACAGAGCAAAATACCGCAACTCTCACCTTCCTTTCACCATGAGAGGCACCCAAGCATATCCAACAATACTTTCCACTCCAACTGACTCCCTCTTTTTGCCTGGCTCACATGAAATGTGATAAAAGGTGAACAGCAAATGGTGTTGGCTGTGCAACTGAACTGGAAGATTCACCTTCACTTCATTGTACCATGATGGAGAAGTGTTGTGGTATGACACAGCACATGTGGCCTGAGACACGAAGACAGGTTCCCCTGGGCCTCCATATATGCACTGAAAAGCAGAGTTACTTCTATCAGGCTGAGCTCCTCCCAAGCATAGGAACAACAATGAACTTTAAAATAAAATGCTTCCCAAAAACATCAAAAAGACCAGCTGCAATTGGTCACAGCATAGTTACCTTGAGAGGCTGGGAATCTTCAGCATCCGAGTCTCTCATTTCCACAACGCAAGCAATATTTCGTGCCCTGGCAAACATACGCTGGGTTTCATACTTCAACACATGTGGATACACATATAAATGGTTGATGTATGTTGTATATGGGTATGCATCTTTTGATGTACCAGACAAAAACTCTTGTATTTCCAGGGTTGGCTCATGTGTCGGAGGAATAGGAAATGGTTGCAAGGGCACTAAAGATGGAGTTAAAGAATCTAGAACAGAAGCAGATCATGTTTAAAAAATATCCACATCTTCATTCCATGAAATAATAACACTCCAATCACAAAACAAACTTACTGGTAGGCATATCTTCAAGGTTCTCCAAATGCACCTTGATGACACCAGGTATCACAGTCAGACGACCAATTCGATCAGGCCTTCAAAAAACAAAACTGTTACTATTTCACCCTTCCTTGGAATAAGATCAAATGGCATTACTTCCTGAATTCGGAGAGAGTTTTGAGCAAGTCATCATCATTTAGGCGGTTGCTTTCTTGGCGATAAATGGCTGGAAAGTCAGACGATGTGTCCAACTCCATGCTATAAGGCTTGAAAATTGGACGGGCTGTCCATGCAAATGGCATCCGATAATTGCCTAGCCTGTGGAAAAGATGCACAAATATTCAATACTCTTCATCTGCTGTCAGTTGCTGAGCCTTGTCAGTACCTCTGGCAGAAGCTCCTAACCAACTTCTGTACACGAAGTCCAGATTTCGGATCAGATGCTGCCTTCACATATGGTTCTGTTGCACTGGCAATGGCCCCTTGTAACACCTTCTCTACTCGCACAACCAGGTACACCTCAGGATCCGGACTAGTCACACTAAACACAGCCTTATTTGGATAAAGAGAAACATGGCAATCTTGGGTGCATGTTTACACATATAGGTTCTCTCACCTGCTTAGGATATATCAGCCACTCCTCGGGGACTTCTTGAAGTTTTGGTAGCAGGCTGGAGTGCGATCCAGATTCCTTTCCATCCCCTCTTCTTCTGGCAGGCTTGGGAAGCATGTTTCGAATATATGGATGGTTCACATCAAAATGAAAGTCTTCAGATATTTTTCTCCCTTGCTTGGCATCATAAAGAGCCATTGTGGTGACATAAGGTTCCAGCTAAAGTACATTTGATACAAATCAGTTAACTCACTCATTGTGAATGTACAGATATTTATAGTATATTTCGAATGATGCCATACATTTGTCCCCAAATATGATCTTACCTGGCACATTTGACCATTGTCCATGGGTGCTTGCAAACGGAATTTTACACTGCTGCAGCGTACTAAAAATCGACGTCCATGCTGCTCTTTGTAGGGGTCTACTCCTGACTCAGAAGCTGAAGTTGGTGTGGTGGCAACACTTCGCTAAAATTAACGTTTGCATGATTCTCAAGAAACACACAAGTATAAGGAGAGAAAAACATCATGATTCACTATGTCACTACGTGCAATCATTTGGAATCTGGGGTGAACCACCAATTTTTCAAGAGGTGATACACTGAGCGCAGGGGCGTAACAAGATTCTTGGGGGCCCTTGTGCAGAAAGTCAGCAGAGAGGTACAATACGCGGAGCTCCCTCCATTTCATCCTTCCAGCACATATCACGAGTAATTTAAATATTACATCACTTTCCTTAAAGGCCTATGGGCTACACTATAGGAATATTATTGATTTGTAGGTTTCCTCCAATTTTTCTATAACTCGTTGGAGAATTTGGGGGCCACTTTGCCTGGGGGCCCTTGTGCAGTCGCACAACCTGCACTTATGGTAGTTAAGCCCCTGGTTGAGCCCTAAAAGTGTGACCCTGTGGGCTTGCACAGTGTATTGTGCTAGTATGCAAAAAAAACTCACTGGCAAGTCTGGATACATGGCAAATATCCTGTGGCGACTTTCCTTTCTGGCTTGTGCAATTGAAACATCAGTCTCACGTGCATATCTGTTCAATTGTGGATTCATACTGTGCTCCAGTCCTCGAAGTGTCCCATAGGCACCAGCAGGAAGAGGAGGTGGAGGTGTGGCTCCTGAATATAAAATGACAGACAAAATAAGATTTCACATTAATACACCTGGATTATTCAGGTCTTCACCTCTTTCCAGAGAGTTGCTTTTCTTCTCCTCAGGGCAGTGACTCAACTGTACAACTCTCGTCAGCTTTTCTATCCAATCCACAAGATCAACCTCAGTCTCAGCAGCTAATACATATGATTTGTGACCTTCAGCCATCCGCAACTCAAAACTCAGTTTCCCTCGTTTAGAGCTCTGTCACAAGATTTTACATTATTTAGCAATACACATTTTAATAGTACAAGCAAAATTATCGTCAGTTCTTGATATTCACCCTTACGACTTCTGTGCAAAAGTCCATTACAATGGTTGCTTTGGCTTCTCCTTTCTTCTCATCCTTGTACAGCTCCAAAATGTAAGCACCATCAACTTCTTGCCTCAAATAACAGTAGCGCCTCTTAAAAGACTTGTTAGCAAAAATTTTCTCATTTCCTCCTTCTGGTCCTTTCAGAAGATAACCCTTCTTTGTAAGGCCATTGCCTGGTGACAGAAGCTCCTGTAAAATGACAAAGGCATCATGTCTTAATCACAACACTGTCATGGCAACACCATGATGATATAAATTTTTCTAACATCGTCCTGGTTATCAGCTTCTGCATCCACTTCATACACCTGCTCCTTAAGCTCTTCGGATTTTGGCATTCTGCAAAGAAAAACAATTTCCAGGACATACCATCCATTGGTCTTTTTAAACAAAATTTAAATAGAAATGATCAGTAAATAGATATGTAAACCCTTAAAATAAAAACAAATCTGTAACTAGGCTTACTTTGGTAACTGAAGATAGGTCCCTGAATAGTTGCTGTACTTATACAATATGAGATGCCATGCACTTGTATAAGTATTGAGACATTCTCGAACAAATAAACTGGAAGCCTCATCTTGTGCTTGGGGTGGTACTGTCGATACCAGAGTTCTATACCTCTTTGGAAGGCTGGTTTTCTGAAAATTAATGTGTACAGATAAATAAGTGTGCTGGCATAATTTAATAGTTGCTCGCATTACCGTAACATCATCCTGAGGGTACAGCAGCAGTTCCCTCTGTGGGTCATTCTGCAGGATGGTTTTGTTTTTCAAGATGAATGTTTCATAATCTATGGGCTCAACCAGGAGAGGTTTGTTCTGAAAACATCAATAAAAGACAACTTAGTTATAAGAATGTTTTACAATGAAAAATTGGTGACAGCAGGAGTACAACTGTGATTGCTGTGATTTCTATGGTAAAACTGGAGCACTAAACAGAAGGGGGGGAAGCAGGGTTAACAGGTCCCTCCATACTTATTTATAAAAAAAATTAAACATTACAGGGGTCATCACCTCTTGCTCTTCCTTGTAAACAAGCTACTGTAGATTAAACCTTTCATGTTATGGCCTCCACACTCGACCCAAAAAAGAAAGACAAAAATACCATTCATTTATTCATTGCACACTATGTTACCATCATTATTCGCAAAGGAGTGTAATTCCCCGATAAGAAATGCTCCATACATTCTAACATGTAATTTTTACAGTTTGCAAAGGTCCAGTCTTATTCACGACGCTAAAACTGGTGTAGTCAAGATCCTGTTAGCTGTTATGATGTCACGTCCAGCATTATTACTCCCCCCAGCCCTCATGCACTTGCTTAAAATCCCATGAGCAAATTCATAATGCATTATGTCGCCTATTTCAGGAAGAAATCCAGGAACATCCTTCACCACACTGTTCTACAGCCGTCTGCCTCCTGTTACCAGGACCAAAAATTATAAAATGCGTGCAACACCGCTTGAACCAGCAATCCGGGGCCCATGGTCCCAAAAATTATGCTCAACTTATTAAAACACCGCATCCATTATCGAAATTACGCAGGCTGTTCTTTTTCTAGATAGCCGTCATCTGGAGCCTACAATTATTTGCACGCTTCCAATGGCATTGACATGCACGTCTCATGTGAGGTTACGTGTGCCGCTCAGATTGTGTGAAACCAACAGGGTTTTGTGCACCAGAATTCGTGAGGGATGGCCTGCACCCCAACAACTGCAAAAATCGTGCTGCCAGCAATTAAGGGCCTGCAAATCTCCGCAGTGATTAGTAATTCTGTCCGGGTCAGGGGGAGGGGGGGGGAGGGGATCATGACTTGCTTACTATAACTCAACCCTCATTCGGAAAAACTTCCGTCGCACAGAAAATGACGACAAAATGTTGATAAGACGTAGGAAACGGAAAGTGATAAAAGTGGTCGGTGCGGTTCTACGCGACCGAAAGGCTCGCCAGATTTCACTTTGGTCAAAGCTGGGGACACGAACAAGGACAACGCGACATCGGATTTAGCCCCGGAAATTGCTAGGCTTTGCTCCGGATCTGCCCTCCAGGACACTGTTCATCCACTTATCTACCATCACTTACGACCATTGCACTTTACTTTTTGTCTCCAGAATGGATTCCAGTCAACGTTCTCCTACTCTATCCCATTCCTTATCGTATTTGCTGGGAGGGAAGGGCATTACTACAGCTATACATGGACTGTGGAAATATTCATGGCATGTTCCCGCAGATTGATAAAAGTCGTGACCAACACGTCAAGTATGAAGGTAGGCTCAACGGCACTTGATGAAAAGCAATCACTCGGCCACGTTTCTATTCAAGCGGATCGAAAATAATTACTACGGACAAATGCCCACATGTGCTTGTTGGCTGACGGATGTAAAACATGCGCCTGCATCTCCATTACTATTATTTGATTTCGTTGCAACAACTGTGACAACGTGACTCCGCCCAAAAGTGCCAAAAGTGGACTTCAATTTGGTAAAAAGCGCCAAAAGTCGAACTGTGATGATAATAAATGAGGAGAGGTATATTTGGCAAATAGTCAGCCATCCCAAATGTGACCTTTCATCAATGTCAATTCTCCTGGCAAAATGACAGAAATCACATTTCCTTAGTAAAGAATTTTGGAATGATATTCAATTATCTCATGCTGTGTACTCCGAAATGAAAACCAGTCCGCATGCAACACTGCCTGCAAGACAGGTAAGATCCGATTACCTCGCTCCAGAAGCTTATTGTGCACTCTACATATACACATTACTTTTACAACAGTTATACTGCCAGCCACCCTACGATCCACGGTACACTGTGTACCTAATTTAATAATAAAATACACGAAGTTACAGTACCCGCAACCCCCATGCATGTTACTTTGGCGAATGAGCTTTTAAAAATTGCCCGCCACTCGATGAAAATTTAATCGTTCGCTCGCATTACCGCTCATTACCAACCACCTCAAGCAGGCTATTCTCATACTTTCCACCTAAAAACCAGGTACAATACGGACACCCAGCCCCACATTCAAAGGCAAAAAAAATGAGCAGATTCCCTAGGATAAAAACACATTAAAACGAAGTGGTTGGCCACCGTCCAGGTGTGCGGTTGGCAAAAACTTTCCTGCAGACAATATAGCACCCCATCCTCCTCTTTTTTTTGTAATGTGGCCTAATTTTCTATGCTGGAGAAAAGGTCAAGCGCCGCTGCCTGTATGCCTCGAAGGCTCCTTTTCTTATACCTGAAAGTTAGGAAAGGTGGTAATGTAGGTGGTGGGAATTCCAGGCAGGTATGTACAGGGATGAAGGAAAATGATGATCGATTTTGGAAGCTCAGAAGCAGTGCCCTTCTGATGGCGATGATGTCATGGGAAAACCAATTGGCCACCCCCTCACCCTCTCACTGCGACATATCACCCCCACTCCTNCCCCCCCCCCCCCCGAAGCCAGTCGATAAAGTGCCCGAAATTCCTGCGGAAATTGAATCTGTCCCCAAAGAGAGTACCTTCTTTACGCTACGTTCCGTTGTACACGTCAACATACGATGCGTGATTTGTCACGGTAAAGTGATGTTGTAAACAGCAGGGACAACAATTATTCACAGTCAGGCGAACGGAGGTCCTTTCGTAGCGTATATGCATGAAGTATACTGTATGTTTCGCCTTGGATTATAATAAGCATAATAAGGAAGAAAAAATACAATAACGCCAGCAAGGCTGCCAGACACGGGTGGGCCCATCATCCAAAACTTCAACAGCAGTACAGTATGTTTTCATAATGTGGTGTCTGCTGAACTCGTTAGCACTCGTGCAATTTTAAAAGTGGCCAAATTGCAACTGTATAGTTGAACAGTTACACCGCGATGCAGTATTTCCATGATTTCGAAAGGTATAACATCTGGAATTCCATATGTTATATGTAACGTGATGATATCGATAGCATATCATGGCGCCATGCCCTTCTATGAACTGCTGCTATTCAAGTTGATAGTTGTTACTATCAGTTTTTAGTATAGCAGTGTGGACGGATATTCTGAATCATCACCTTGTAATCATAAAAACCTACCAAATTGGGGTATGACTTCTTTACGCTGATCGCACTTATCATTACTCACATTATATCATTTCCACATAAAAATTCTTCCAGAATATTACGGACATAATAATAATATAATAATAATAATATGTGGGTAATGCTTTCACCCCTTCCGGGGTATATAGCATGGACCTTTATTGTATTTTAAGTTGTTAAGTACATGGTGCCTATTTATTGAAAGCCCGGGCCCACGGGCAGGATGACAGGAGGGGATGTGCAAGGTGCAGTGCAATGTCGTAGCTGTGGTCATTTTGTGAACTCCCCCGGATGGTTTAGTCTATTGGAAATACCACCCGAGACGAAGCCAGAAATGACCCCGAACTCTGCACGAGATGAAGGGGGTGTCCCCGGGCTGGGATCGAACCCGGGACCTTAACATCCGTGGGCGCATACGTTACCGCAGCGCCACTCCGTCTCCCAAATATTACGGATATCATTCCGTTTGGTCATCATCATCCCAACATTTTCTCTAACCTTCACAAATCCCGATTTAAAACTCCGCCAGTCCAGTGTACATTTCCCAATTCAAAAATGTCAAAGCCATATCGTTGTCCCCGACTGCCTAGAAATCTGTAATGATCCGTGTCAACCTGGCAAAAAAAAACTTTGTACAGAAAAGAAACGGATGCGCAATTTCCATACCCGTCACTCCCATACTCTCGCACAATCCCATCTTTTTCCCCTCCATTTGTTCATATAAGCCCTCTACAATCGTCAAAATCAATATCACATAGCTCAAGTACGGTGCAAATCCTGGCCCGAGAGGCTCTCCGTGTATGGAAATCTCGGCCGCTTCGTTATCGCAGGCCTCTAAGATGAATGTACAATTTGCCTGACAGTCTGGTCGATAATTTTATGTAACACGGATTCGCCTATAGATGCGTCTCATTTGGCCCACAGACTTAATGGTCTCGACTACACCTGCATTTGTCTATTCTCATCTGCAAGTCCCCTTCTTCTGCTAATTGTCACCCCCTAAAACGAGTGTCGCATCCTCCAGTTGTCTCTTACAAGTGTCTCTGTCCCTCTCACAAAAGCGGCGCATTATTTTTAATCTCGCGAAAGAAATTTTCAGAAGAGTGCTCGTGGGAAATTGCCACTGGAAAAGTGCAGCACTGCGCCACCGCCGTTTTTAAAAATAAAGTCTGGCGCGACAATATCTATATCATTACAGCGTGGGCGTAGACCATGCCCCGCAGAATCGATACGTGCACCATGCAGTTTTCATTGTCCTCAAGCCCTCGATTCGGGCTCGATCACATGGGAAAAGTAATTATTTGCACCCGAGCTGAGTAGTACACTGGTGATGGGATGCGATCAGCGCAGTCTGGCCCTTTGACACAGCGTAACTCCACGGGCGAATTCGCAGGGCCCTAAACCACCAGTTGCACCAACTTCATTAGGGACACTGACACCCATGGTCAGCAATAATGGAGTGTGTGGACCCCATACTCCGAATTCCTTTTAGAGGAGAAAAACAGCAGGCAGATTTTTGCTCTCACAAGTCAGCAGACGTGGAATGAAACATATAACTTTTGACATGAAATATGGCACATGCCTGCAGCCAAATATATTGGACAAAAGTCGCGAGTCGCGTTTCTGCTGCTGTGCAGTGCTAGACGAGGACGACCGGGCGTGGCCTGTTTCATGTCTTACTATTTTTATAAAAATGAGTACTGACGTACTCTGTCGTGCCTAATTTTAATTAGTCCGTGCCCCTATTGCTAACATGAACCTACTGCCGTTTCCAATTTTTTGCGTGCCGTACCTCTAGGAATAATCCTGACCGGAGCAAATGCGCTTATCCTGTTCGGTTATGGAAACCTATGCGTTTCTGGTGTTCGCCGGAAAGTAAGCTCCAAGGGGCTCAATCCCCTGAGACATATACTTTCGCACATTTTTCATCGAAAAAAGCAGGTTCCTCTTCCCCCAACCAGCAAACTACTAAAAACCTGTTCATTCTCATTACATAAATGTACAGTATACGTGCCATGCAATCAAGAAGCAGGTCATAAGGGATCACCTGCGATATCACTCGTTGGAGGCCTCATTTGATTCATTGTTGCCTCGCATATTAATCATTGAAAAGCCCAATTGTGCCTTGATTACCACCTTCACCTCCTACTGCGAGCCTAGCCATGTAAATTTCCCGCCATGGTGTCCGCCTGACACACTCCGGGTTAATTCATTAAAGCCCCGCACCCGAAAACCTTATGAAATGAGCAGAAACACTCTCTTAACACGCCGCCGCTAATTAGACCTCGGCATAAACTTCTATCCCCGGGGTCGAAGGAAGGGTTCTAGTTTTACGATGGCTTACGCGCCACGGGGCCGGGATAAGCCTCAGTTATGCATCGGAGCGAACCGCAGACGTCTCCTCGCATATGTATACATGGACCAGCACTTGGAAACAGCTTTCCTCCAAGTATCTGCAGGAGGTTCCTGCTACTGAATCCAAATATTTGGGAACTAAAATGAGGGTGGAGGGTCTCCCTTTTCAGAGGCCAGCAGCCCTTCCCTGTGCTGTATATGTCGAGAACTGCATGCCTGAGAGGGCACCATGACTGTGGGGACGGTGTTGGGTGGCAAATCCTGTCGAGTGCTGCACACTGAACCGTGCTCCAAATTAAGGATTTTTGTTAGTCAAACGGCAACCGGGTCTTTGCTCCGGCTCTGCAGTGATACCCTGGGGTACTCGATTGTATATGCATTAATGAATCAACTTATTCCGGCAGCTCGGTTTTCCAGCAATATTACCGATCCAGCAGGGCTCTGCACAATTCTGTTGCCTCGAATTATGTCGCGGTTTGATACAATAAAGTAACTGTAAACGACGATTGAAATACATGCCCCCATGCAGATGTAATATGCGGCTCGTAAAATGAGACCAATCATTTGGTTGTGGTATACTGTGCGAACTGCATCGCTTGTTATCGTGCGAGTAAATGACTTCGCGTGTCATGCGCTTTCCAAATGGCTGAAAAAGACAGCACCAAGCCCCGCCTTTTAAATAATAACTAGATAAAAAATATGCCCTTGATATTCACAACCAGCGTGATTTCACTTACATTAAACTGGCATAAACGACGATGTACGGAAGTCGATAAAACCTAGACCTAAAACCGTAAGCGAAGGTCTGAAACTGTCCAGGCATGAATAGTAAAAGACGTCTGAATTCTTGAATGTCAGCCGCCTGAATAAGACATGCAGGCGCCGTCCATATACTTCTCAGGCCCAATATAAAGTCGCCATTGATTCGATATGTTTTTTGGGTCATGTTTGGCACACGTGGGTGTTAAAGCATTCCCTTTTGTCTTGGGCATAGTTTCATGACGTGCGTGACCCATCAACTTGATGCAGCGTAATCTCCTAGTTGGCGTTTAAACAAATCCACATGGACGTACTAAAAAAAGGGGCACCCATGGACACGGCAAGTTAACTATAGCAGTTCAAGCTCGTCTGCCATTTTCATTTACGCTGTTGCTGGCAAACCAATATCATGTCGGGCTTGAATGGACACTATATTATCGAGCAAATATTTATCCGCACTCTTTTCAATGTTTCAATCAGCCGACAGTCACGTCACGGAAGCATCTCGTTAACCAATAATGAACTATATTTTTCGGTATAACCATCAGGGACAACCGTTTGGTGAAATTGTGCCATTTCAGCCAGTAAGTACGGTAATTGCGCATGAAATCTGCATCACCTCCAATTGCTTTTGCGTCAGGTACAGGCAACACTCCACAGCCACACCTAATATGGAGCAACTTATTTGCGTAAAAACAGCTTAATACCCAGAACTGATTACAGCGTCGATCCCAAAAATAGCCCCGTATCTGCACCATGTCGAGCAGCACTCCCAAGACAAATCAAACAAAATGTTCCGGAAACCCCTTTAAAAATGTCCCACCACCAGCAGGCTTTTCCCCCTCCGAGATCCAATATCAGTGGTAGAAATTACGGTCCCTGGTCTCCTAGCTCGTAATCCGGACCAGCATCCAGTCCCGTACCTACTCTCCAGCAAAACGACTCTCGCAACTTTTCCTTCCCGGAGACCAATTACCCCCAGGTCCTGCTGGTCTCGCCTTACCCCTTTTTTCTTCCTAATCCTGCGTAATGGCAGGGTGAAGTGGACCCTGGGACTGGGCGCCTTCCCCATCGGGGTGATCTGTCAGAGGACCAGCCGCTGCTGCATCCGACACGAGGTGCGCTCGACAACTGAGTGGGTCGTTGACTCAAGTGTCATGGACGTCGAGCGAAAAATCACTGGACGCTTCCCGGGGAAAAAGGCACCATATAATAGGCCCTCGGGTGGGCATGTGGAGCGCACACACTCAAATGAATGCATGTCGGATGTCAGGTGTGTCCGCTGCGGACTTTCACAGTGTATATCTCCAGGCGTTTATTGATGATTAAAAACTATGTACAGTGCGGTATCGGTGCAAACCGGCTTGCGCAGCCCGCAACAATGCTGGTCAATTGGGTCAGTGAAGATTTGGCCAGGATGCTGAATTTAAAGCAGGCCCCCTATAAACCCATCGTTCCGTACCTTCTTGGAAGCCTTCAGACAAGAGCGGAGGTGTAGGTCACCATTCTGACCGGCAGGCGATTCGGGGTAGGAGTAGACGTGTCTTCGGAGGGTGATGGCCAGCCAGCTCAAGCCTCTCTTGGTGCAGGTCAAGGGGTTTCGACACAGGCTGTTTGGTGACCCTGACGGGGACGAGGAGGCGGAGGACACCCGTCGGCCCTCGCTCGATTGGCGCCAGAGGGGCCACCTCTTCTCCGATGATGGGGCCTTCAGCGACATCCTAACTTCTCATTTGCCGACTACATATTGCTGACACGGACGGGCCGGATATTGCCATTAACAAATGCAAATCCGCCTGTCGAGACTGCGAATGTAGGCTCCGGATTATCCGTTCGACTCGGCGTGACATGACGGAGGAAACTTGGCAAACTTTGCTGACCACAGCTCTCAAGTATAATTACATTACAAACCTATATATACCGCCGGAGAGGGAGGTCGAAATCTCTGCACACTCCAGTGTTTATCCAATTTGGGCACTACAACACTGTCTGTTTTCCTACCTTGAATATGATTGTGACTAACGATCCGGCACTGTACATTGACCCAGCACTATACACAAAAGGCAACAGGCAAAATTTCCTCAACACGCCAGGTTTTCCCATCCCCTGCATATTTTCACCTCGCGCCCAAGAGTTCGTAATTTACACAACCTATCCGCACGTAGCTAATGGCCCAACGAAATTGGAAGGCAAGAACCTCCTGACAAGGGGAGGTGTGGTTGAGTAAGGAGGGTGGTGGTATAGGGGGAAGGCCACGATTGGCATGCAAATCAACTCCCCGACCGTGGAACTCAATTTGACAAGTGGTCTCTCTTCATTGACGGCCCCGGAGGAGTTAATAGGAATCGCCTCTAGTGGGGTATGCTTCGAAGGGGAGGGTTGGGCAATCCTCGCGTCGCGTGATCGGAATGCGGCGGAACTCCCGTTAGTCGCGGTCAGTTTTGACCTCCCTCGATCCGGGCGGCCAAAACACGGTCACGTGGCGGCCCGAGCCCGGAGCGGAGACGACGTACCGGGAGCGAGTCCGGATGCAGACTGGCAGAGTTTATTTTCCCTGTTAGGTCGACAACCCAACCCGGCCGGAGATCGATTCCCGCCATGCGCCATGTGCGTCGGGAAAGGTAATATACCTGCAGCCCGCAAAGGTGCGCCAGAAAAAAAGAGGATGTTGGGGGAGGTTTAACAATTGCAGACTATCACATTTCCGTCATTAAACACCTCGTTTCCTAAACGGCTTTAGTTTCTTCTCCAGGAGTTAATGATCAGGATATCGTCAATAAGCGATCTCTAAGCTTTTGTTTGGATCCCTTTCACCAATACGCTACAAAGTTCTATGGATGAACGGTAACAATGACGAGTGACAAGTAGGTGATACCATGCATGCGGAAACTTTCCATCTCTGAATATGTATTTTTCCTTGAATTATTTTCACCGCTATAGACGAATCCAGAAAGGAATCAGAAATGTGGGTCGGTATGTGAATGGGGATAAGGAGCCTCGTGCCAGAACAGTTTCAGATGACTTGCTTTCTCTATGCCGCAGTCTAGTGAACTGAAACAGCTACAAACCAGTGTCCTTAATTGTCTTCCTAATAATAACAACACAGAAATTTGAGCTAAACAGATGTTTCGATATCCAATGAATGAGGCCATTGGAAAAAGCAAAATCACTATCCCAAATCGGTATCAAAATTTCTACACATTGTCCTTCAAACTTACGCTTATAGTGCTGATAATATTACTGCACGCCAATACACATGCTTGTAAATTAAACTACCTGTCACTACTTCATTAACATCATGCACGTCACATTAAATAAGTGCTAATTGAATCTGCAGCCCCTGATCCATGAGCAGTGCATACAGTGCCAAATATCAAATTATCCCCATAATGATAGTGAAATTAAAAAGCTCATTTACTTTAGTAAAATTACACTTAGTTTGGTTCATCTATAAATAAAACCAACTAGCATAGGTATAATTAGAGGACAAAACAAGGGTACACACTGAATATGCTGGTGCAACTAATGAGCCAATCCCCCCTTTTTGAACACTGTAGGTCACAGCCACGGCTTGTTTAATTTGCCACCCAGTAATCAAATTTCGACAGTTAATTGAATTAACACTGCATGTGATTTGTGATATTAAACTCGCCTGCAGCTTACGATATTTAACACTTGCGCTCAAATTACGGTTGAAACACAGGCAGACACAATTATTCCGCATCAGTGGACACCATCGCTCTATTCGAGTGATGGCGAATAAAGAGTGGGCCTTGACATGTCATCCTGAACGATCTATAGACACTCAACACTAACATCTCTCTCTCTCTCAATCTGCTTCAGCTGACTAGTCACAGTCGCAATGTTAATTCCACATGAAGACCTCTGTGGCTAGGAATGCATAATGTACAATTTGCACCTGTTGCATGACTTTTAACGAGCAGTGAAATTCCAGCACGTTTGAATTTACATGGGCGGCGTCTGACCTCCAAAACCACTGCCCCTGAAGCAGCGGACCTTGCCCTTTCTTTTTTTTCCAAAGTGTGGGAAGATTCCAGGCCAAGTTATGAGGTTGGAGAACAAAAACAACGAGCAAGGGCTTCCCTCATTAACCAGCAAGGGCAGGTGAATGCAGGTAAGCCCAAATGAAAGTCATAATCTGCGCAAGATCTCCGCATTTCCAGACCAGTTACTCCACGCTGGGAACCTTGTCCTGTGATTATGTCAGCAGACAGGCTCGCAGATAAACAAACGAAAAAAAGGAGGGTTCCAATGTTTGTTGCCCTTGCTTTCAGGGACCTCCTGCTCTTTACAACTTCACGGGCAGTCAATGCGGTGTATATTCCTGTGACACATCAGTCACTGTCAACTTTTGATACCTGCGTGTCACCCACACTTCACCTGCACATGAGCACCTTATGTTCGATGTGGCCTTCAAGAATCCATCTGTCATGTCCCATTTTGGAAGTACTGAAGATGCTAACCTGTTAGGTAAGTTTTTGCACCACAGCTGTTGAGCACACCCACGTTTATTCGCATCCTGGCTTCATTTGATTATAATGCACGCTCTGGGCCTTTATATTTTCCTGCTACTAAAGAGTGTGAAGGCATTACACATGAACTTTGTTAATTATTGCATAAGATTACTGGCCACCATCCAACAACACACACCGCAATTGGACTACTGCCTTGAATAGATCATGTCCTGCGGAAACGTGCAGCCAAACATTCATGATGGTATAAAACATAAAGAAGACAACATCCCCATGACCCTGCACCTGCAAAATTTCATGTGGCTCTGGAAATTGTCCACCCATAGGTGGGTGTACTCGTTAACCCTTTGTACAGGCAACCTTGTAACTTTCAATTTCTGAAATCCAACTTTATGAAAAGTGTACATTATATCTGGGCTGTTGACCAGACATTTCAGAGTATGGCATTCACTACAAGAATTACTTGTTCCTTTAACGGAATTGAACTGCAATCGTCTGGATGGATGATACACCTTTTATCAGTACCAAGGGAGAACATGCACCACCTGTGTACGATTTGGCCAAACAATAGCAGCATAGCTACCAGATATTGCACAGGAGCACAATTTGTGCATGACTGGCAGGTATTTTACTATATCACATACGAGCAGCGTTGCAACATCGGCAGTTTATAGAGCATCACCTGCACGAGATAAACAAGACCACGCCTGAATAATTCCGTACAAATGCAATTTGGGGTGGCCAGGATGGTCCGTCCCCCACGTGTGTGGTAAGCGAAGCCCGTCCTCCCCTCCTAAACACGAAATGGACTGCACAGTGGGCAGTACCTAACCAATAACCTCTGCCAGAAAGACGGGAGGCTGGCTGTACGGTGTGCGACTGTGCGTGTGTCATACCGACCTGCACAGTTGTCTCCCTGACGACCTGCGAGACGGTCTCCCTGAGCTGGGCGGCCATCCCTGGCTTGCTCAGGCCCTTGGTGAACTTCCTCTCCGCCATCCCTGATGCACTCTCTGTAGGTCCCTTTTCCCTGCAACTGAAGGGCTTGTTTCGCCCCGGGCACACACGCCCTGAGTCCCTTCTCTCGACAGTCAGGCGAGTCCTTTCAGTCCAGCGGGTGACCCACGCCCGCCGCGGTCGTCTTGCGGTGGCAGGAGCAGCACGTTGAGGCGGGAAACATGTTATGGTCGCGCACGGATGGTGGCGGGCGTCCCAAGGGCGTCCAAAGTGGGCATGGTGCAGGTGCACTGGATGGCTGTGTCCCCGGCGAGGATTGACCGCGAGATGTGTGACACACGCACAACACACACTCACTCACACTCTCCGGAGACGGAAACCAGCAGCGGCCAACCGCACCGCGCCTCCTCCCTCCCTCCCCCCTTCATGTAATCTCTCCCTCGGCTCTTGACGCCACTCCACTCCCTCGCCAACAGAGCGCACCACTTGCCAAAAATGAGGGATTTTAGAGACACCTGGCGGAAACATGGATCACTCTCTTGTCCCTTGGGAATACGGTATTCATACCGTATACTTTACGTCCTTCCATCCAGCCACGCATCCAGCTCTTGAGGAACACATGCGTGGTGACACTGTAAGATCATTAATAGAATATTGCGGGCTAAGCACTCCCTTTTGCAAAGAATTTTAATAATGCAACATGCAAAATACCTAGTCAGCATGCAATTGCTGTACTACTGTACACAATATTGCACATCAAACGTGAACATAGCAAGGCGATTCGTGGCCTCTACGTAGACTATGAAACTGCAAAAACAAGTAAAAACAACGAACATTAGGCGACAGAAATTAATGACGCAGTAGGTAATAATAGGTTGGTATCAAATTCGTACATGGTCACTCGCAAATCACACATTTTTCTAATAAGTACGGTATCAAAACAATAATGTGAAAGATCGCACGCTTTCAAACCCACTCCGACACATTAGATTGCAACATGCAAGAGTCTTGAATGCAAGTTTCTGATATGTATTGATTTATAGCTTCTGGCTAGTCGATATGTTAGGAAGAGAGATCTTATGTCGCTTCTTCATGCTGGGTTTATCTTGAGCCTTCTTTCGAGGTTGCTTCAGCATGAACGGAGTAGGTGGACATGTATTGCTTTTGCTCTGTAATTAATAAGTCGCATAAGTATTATTTTGCCAATTATTGCGACAATGCGAGACATGTCTTGCCTTTTCTTGCCCCTTCCGAACACAAGCACTGCACCGTCCCTTTCTGGAAGTGGCCGCAGCAATCATCTTTTGTATTTCCTCGTCATTCGTATGTATGGCAGTTTTTAAAGGTTCATCCTTAGCACTAGGCTCTCGTGGAAGGTAGATACCCACACGCCGCAAAAAGCTTTTAGAAAATCATTAATTAGTGTAATAATAATTTGCACCTGTCACCAGTAAATCAAGTAGGCTACCTCGGCACCGGACCAA
This sequence comes from Catajapyx aquilonaris, assembly GCA_000934665.2. Classification (NCBI taxonomy): domain Eukaryota; kingdom Metazoa; phylum Arthropoda; class Diplura; order Dicellurata; family Japygidae; genus Catajapyx; species Catajapyx aquilonaris. The sequence continues at coordinate 21,901 of JYFJ02003257.1, read as the reverse complement.
GGTGATGATCGACCATTCCCTTAGCCTTCATGATCGCGGAAGTCCTCTCCAAAAGTCTCAGGTTGTCCTCCGCAATCTGAGCCAGCCGCTCCTCTTCCATTTGAAGCTTTTTCATTTTCCGACAGACATGTGGCCGGAAGGCAGGAGGACCAGCGTCCACCGCAGGCAGGGCCGCTTCCACCTGCCAAAAGTATCGATTTCAGCACCCTCGTTACGTACCGGTACCGGATATGATTCATGCTAATGGCCATTTTAATGAGGCCGTGACTCAACCATTTGGTCCTTCAGAAAAGAGGTAATCATTACCTTTTTCCGATGATCCTGGTACCGTCTCCGGATCCATGGTTTAACCAGCAAGTCTTCTCTTCTGGACATCATTTTGAGCAGGATCTCCCAAGAAAATGGGGGTTGCCGGTGGTATATCTGATGCCGGTTGCCAAGGACCCTACATTTGATCTAACTGTTTGGGTTGCTGCTGGCAACCTGGCTGCAAATAATCAATCGTAATCTAGCTTCGAAGGGGGGACAGGGCAGCCTTCTTACTTTACAGTATTTAGGCAGAAACAACTAAATTCAGAAGTCAGTGAAGCGACGGACGGAAACCAGGAGGCATCTACCGCCAGGTAACTTTTCATTTACTGGTAGTTATTCTAGTGGGATTGTCATAATTATTAATTAGTAGTAATCGCGGGCATGGGCTACGCATGTCATATCCTGGGTGTCAGGCTGTCCCGCCGAGAGAGAGAGCCCAGCGTGTTGCCCAGGGCAGAGTAGACAGTCAGGATACTTCCAAGCGCTGCCGTCTCCCCCGATTGGGCGTTATTTCCCAGCCTGGTTTTAGTGAGTAGTCCATGATGGCGTCGTTTTTGTACAAGCTGGTGTTCGCCGTGGGGCTGGTGTCCCTCCTGCACTCGGCCTACTCGGCGGCGCAGCGTGAGTAGTCTGCCCACGGGCGGGAGGGGCGGCCCGGGGATGCACCTGCACGGGCGGGGGTGCCGGGCGGGTTCGAATGGGGTGTGGGGAGGCTTCGGTTTGTGGCGCATGGATGGTGCCTGCATGCGATTGGAACGTAGGGAGGGAGCGCGGGAGAGGCCAATCGATCCTTGCCTGATTGCATGCATGCTAGGTGGACGGCGTGGCTTGGAACTGGGGAAAAGGGCACGTTGCACACACCCAGGATGTAGACGCAGTGTCTCGCACAACTCACAATGTTCCATTTTACAAAGACAGTGCATGTCATCATTGGTAACACCATTTAAATTTTGTAATGATTTCGATGGGTGTTGACAGTGACTAACTAGTTACTACTTGGAAATTTTAGTGTACAAGAACAATGCCTGTATGATCCATACTTGTAACATCATAGGTGCCTAATATACAGCAAATGAACTAAATTAATAGGACATTCTGTTTTTCAGATACATGTACTAACATATAACAAAAGACTTAAATCAGACTTGCATGCTGTTGAGCTAGGAGGTTGTGTGTGTCTGAGGCGCTCAGAAAATGCTGCCCAGAGGAAGGCCTGTGTTTCCATCCTCATATCCCACCCTCTCCCTTCTCCCTATCCCACTAGCCCCCTGCCATGGTCCTCGCTGAGGCCGACATTGCCAAAAGGAAGCAAGCTACTATTGAGGACCAAGAATACACTCACAACCACAGCAGTGAAACCAGCAGTGTCCTTTGTAAGGAGGTGTTTGAGGGAGTGAAACCTCCCAGTCATGAGGAGGTTTTGGAGTATGCTGTCCGCATTGGGATTGACCCTGAGAGAGAGCCCCATCTCCTGTCTCTGGCTCAGCGAGGCCTGACCCAGAAGTTGCCCAATGGTTGGAGCCCCATTTTTGAGAAGTCGCTAGGGCACTACTACTACTTTAACTCTGACACTGGAGAGAGCAGGTTATTTCCTATAATTTTCATTTTGATACTGAGGTTCACACCACTGAAACTTCTCAAGCTGTAGGCCTCAAGAAAAAATGCTATTCAGTTACTCTTCAACATGTCAGAATGTGACTTGGTAAAATATTTTCTTAGGTTACATCTCTTGGGATGTTAAAATAGGAATGGAACAGATAGTATTGCGAGCATAGCATTTGCTCTCAGTGCCAAAGAGAGTATAAAAGTGTCAGGTTTGTCCTGATGTTGCAGTATTTTCCAGCATTTTCAAGAGAAGTACTCTCGAGACGTTTCCTATGGTTTTTATCAAGCTGATTAAAAATAGAAGGAAAAGTAGTACCACAGCCAATAAACTTGTAGGATGCATATTTTTGTTTGATGTTACCCTTTGTATGCAAAAAAAGTTTTAATTTTTGGAGAACACAGTCACATGTTGGCTCTACTGTAGAGTTTCATGTGGTGTGACTGGTGTTTGATGTATGAGAGGTTGGATAGTCTCACTTTAACTTCTTGTTGCCTCCTCCTGTCAGGTGGGATCATCCACTGGATGAGGTGTATCGTGAGGCTGTGCGTCGTACTCGGAACTGTGACGATTCTGCTACTTCTCTCAAAGAGGACTTGCTGGGAAGTTTGGAGGACCTTGATCCAACTGATTGTAGTGAACGATCATCAGATATGCTTCCCAGGCACCTGGAGCCACTTCGTCCACCTGTGGGGCGGCCCCCAAGTGGTTTGCGCCTTGACCCACTTTCTAAGCCACGCGGACTGACTCTAGGCGGAGCAGGGGCCTCATTCTTGAGGTCACAGACCAACTTGGATAAGGGGATATCAAGCCATGAAGCAGAGGAAGCTGCCCGTCACATTGATGTGGTCTCATCTAAAGCAGATCCAGCACCACGTGGTATACTTCGAGGTGAGTCAACCCAGCAGCGACGATTATGGGACATGGACCCACGTGACCTGACCCCAGCTGAGCGTCGGGAATGGAAGGCGCAAGAGATGGAAGCTGAAAGGAAGAGCATAAAGTTCAATTTGAATGTAGATGAGATTAAGTTTGATGCCAGTGAAGAGGAGGAAGAATCTGACGAAGACACAACAGATGAGGAGGTGGAAAAAGAGGGTGGACTGGAGCTACTAAAGGATGCTGCAGACTTATCACCTCCAATCTCAGGGGTCCATGATCCTTGGAAGAAGCCCTCTGCAGTTTTACGGCCGTTATCAGCAGTAGCACCTAAGGCACCAATTGTGACATCAGTTGTAAGCTCCATCACCCCATCTTCACCATCAAAACCAGCCATCCGAGTGGCAGCAGTTCCAAAACCCAGGAGTGTAGTGGTAGCAGGGGCATCAAAAGCTGACAGCATGGCAAGTTCAATTGTGAAGAATACTACTGCAACATCACCACCATCATCCTCAGAGGTGGCTAATGTGTCACCCCCATCACTCTCAAAACTGGCCCCTGTGTCATCCCCACCAGTTAGAAAGCCAGTTGATAATGAAGATTCTGAGGAAAGGGTTAAAAGACAGTTAGAGGAAGCTGAGAAGCAGATTCGGGAAGAAGTTTCATCAAAACGCAAAGCCCTTGAGAAGGAGTTGCATCAAGAGTTAGTTAAGGAGGAAGAAGAGCTGCGATCTGTTCTGCGTGAGTCCTTAGGCAAAATTCGTGCTGAAGTTGACCAGCTTCGGGATAAGGAAATTAAACGTCTTGAACATGAGAGGGCAAAAGTTACCAAAGAAACAGAAGAAGCCATTAGGAAGGAACATGAAAAGAGAGAGCAGTGTGTCCAAGAAGAGCGAAAGAAATGGGAGTTGGAGATGGAGAGCCTGAAGCATGATTGGGACGCTGAAAAGGCCAAGATTAGGCAGAAGTGGGAGGAAGAGCGAGCCATAATGGAACATGCATGGGAAGAGGAGAAGATTGCAATGGCTTGTAGGTGGGACAGAGAGAAGGAAGAAATTGGCCAGCGGTGGAAAGATGAGGCTGCTGCTGCAGCGAAAGAGAACCATGAGAAGGTGGAGGAAGTGAGGCAGCGCCAGAAGGAGGAACTGGCTCACATGGAGGAGGAGGTTGCTGCTCATGGAGGGAAAGCACTTAACCGACTAGCTAAAACATACCTGCTTGAATCTGGTGGGCGGTTGAGGGAGTTGCTAGATGAGGTTGAGAAGAAAAGAGAGAGGCTGGAACGAGAACAGGCTAAGTTGGAACGAAAGGAGCATGACCTGATGGGAAATGGATCTGCTAGTGAGGGAGTGGTGGAGAAGGGTGCCAGATCCAAGGTTCCGCCTCCTAAAGAAGCCGTTCAAGATGCCAAAGAATATATTCGAAATAGCAAATCACGTCCAGTTGCATCTGTTGCAACCAAAGTTACCCAAACCGATATACCATCTACTACATCTGACAGTGAAGGTGATGTTGAAGATGAGATAGAAACAGTAGGTACTGAATCAGATTCACCCAGCTCTGGGGTGAGTCATGGTGTACGATATCACTTCAGACGTAATCGTGGAAGCCGTAAGAAAATAAAATCCCAAGAGATAATATCATCCCTCCGTCGCCTCAGTCACCAAATGCAGGATATCCGTGCCAACATGCCACCATTTTCAGCACCACCTGCTTCCAATGCTAGACCACACCTACACCATTCAAGGCCGTTGTCCAGCTCATGGTCAACCTTGTACTCAGCACCAACAATGCCACCGGCAGGAATTCCTCCTATGCCTGGTGCTGCATTGCAAGTTCCACCGTTTTTACTCCGTCCATTTCGCTCACCGTCATGGAGTGAGTGGGTTTCCCATGGCCTGACTCCTGGCGTTTCGGTACAACCAACACTCCTGGAAAAGACCAGTGACCTTAGGCAATGGCTGCAAGAGTCCAAAGTGGCCTGGGGAAGCCATGGCAACACCATGTCCTGAATCCATCCGTCCATTCAGTACAAATCATCCAAATTAACCTGACTTCCCCCTTCACCTGTCAACCTGAAAACAGCAAAAAGAAAAAAAAATCCAGCCTACCAACATGCATTGCTTGGCAGGTAATGTAGACAGTCCTATTTGTAGTTTGATGCTTGTTTTGCTGCCACACTGCTTTTCTGTTGCTATGCACTTTATAGCAGTGCATGTTGGTTTACTGTGACTTTTCATTTTTTTTTGTTAGCAGTGCACTTGATGGAGCAATTTTTTAACAATTACTGCTTTATTCCAGATCGCTCATACCTGCGCATCACTGAGCAGGAGTTCACGTCGCTCCCTCTAGATGTGAGTTATTTCACATCATATCTCTGTTGCTAAGTCTTCAACAACTTTTATGCTGAATTGCAAATTGGTCAGCTATTATGCCAGTTTCATGAATAATGGGGCCGTCCAGACGGGCCAACCTTAGCCGCGGCCAGCCGCGGCTGGTCGAGGCCGCGACGGTTCACACGGCAACGGCCACGGCCAGGGCACGGCTCAGAAGTTGGCCAAGTTGGCCGACTTCCTGGAAGTTGGCTCGCTGCTTGGCCACGGCTTGGCCTCGGCGACGGATACTGCGCGTCACTTGTTTTTCGTCGCTGCCATGACTACCGGCCACTATTACAAATGCGGGTGGCTGTTATTAAAATATGTGCCCGTCTGAACGGGTACCGTGGCCAGCCGTGGCTCCGCAAGCCGGGGCCGACGCCAGGGCCGTGGCCAGCCGCGGCTAAGGTTGGCCCGTCTGGACGGCCCCAATGATGCATATGCATTCCACCGTAATGAACTAATGATACTAGAAATGGAATCAGAACTTGGGCACAGAAATTATTATTATTATTATTATTATTATTATTATTATTATTATTATTATTATTATTATTATTATTATTATTATTATTGTAAAAGACCAACTCTGCTGTGATCAGGAAAAAAGAAGTTGTACATGTCAATGCAGGAAGGCCTAGATTTTCTTGCCTTCTGCCTTAGAATTCCGCAGCTGGTTGAAATTGTCTGATTGAGTTGGAGAAGAGACACTTGGCGTTACTGCTTTTTGTCTGATCACGCAGAACTTTGCTCTGGACTGGCTAGCAGATGGGTTGGTTATTTATTACACAGGTACAGGTCACACCCCCATAGAGTAGATTATATTTGTGTACTGCAGATAGAAAAGACAGAGTACTCTCACACTATACACTGCACTGCTCTTCTTGAGTGGAGACGTGCTCCTCAAAAACAGGAGTGACATGCCCACCCACCATCATGGTAGCCAGTTCGATTCCCATAATGGTTGATGGCATCACACTGTCACTCTAAAATTTTAATCCAGCGAATATTTTCTGACACCAGTGCATCGGTTCTTTATTCTATGATATTTTTAGACACTGCTGTATCTACAATTCCATTCTTTACATAATGTTGAAAAATTGCCTTTATTTTATTTGCAGATTTTCGTGCAAGGTCTTCTGAGTTTGTTTGTAACCATGTATGGTGTAGTGTGCATCGCAGGTGACTTCAAGGAAATCAGAGCCAATGTGGAATTAGAAAAGAGGCAAGTTCTGCAAGTGCACAATCCTAATAAGTCCATGCCAAATGGCAACCTTACAAGCGAGGTGCCACTACATATCCGCCCATGTCCTGGATATCACTAGCTATCATCCCTGTAATTTCAGCTCTCTATCAGTCCAAATTTCAAGACTATTCCGCTTCAGTTCTTTTTCGTTTACCCCTCAGCATGCTAGACCTGCATTACGTTTTACATAGGGGAAAAATTAATATCTTCCAATTTCAGAAGAGTATCTTCTTCCGTAATTCCTTTCTTGGTTTGATTCCCATACACTAGCAAATCCTAAAAAGCATCTAAAATTACGCATTCATGGATCAGGCTGAAGATCATGGTACATTTTCTACATTGGCACCCTAGCTCGAAGCTATAAAGCTAACACCTGAGTTCATTGCTAATGTGAGGCTATCGTTTTTAAAAAATTGGCACATGCAATTTTGGGAGAACAAGTTAAAGCAGCCTAGATTGGACCCACTGTTGTAATGCAACTGAAGATCAGCTGAATTTCACATTAATCGTTTCTTCTTCTAGGACTTGGGAAACCTTGCAAAACTGCCCATCATTCTACGTGTTCAACCATAGAGGGAAGGCGCTCTCACCTAATTACATGCCACCTTCAGGAAAAAGTCTGCTGGATGAATAAGATCATTTATTCTGACATTTGTTTTGGGAAGGCAGGAGGAGGGGGAAGGTATGTCTATGTGTATTGTCATTATTAAGTTTTGTTTTCACAAACCAAAGCACTTTGCACATGATTTGTAAATAATAATAAAAGAGCTGGAGATGTAAATAATTACAGTTGCAATAAAAGTACAAGTAACTTTCTCCTTCTGTATCTGTGCATTATTTATTTGTCACTTATTGACAATAAGTTATCACACTTTATACACGCTTTCTTAAGTACAAAAATTTCTCTCTTAGAGCAGGTAGGACTATGTATTAGTTTTTAATACTGATGCTCGAACAGAACGCGAGAAAATGTACGCCATTCTAAGGTTTCAGTTACATTTTCCTTGACTGAATAAAATAACATCCAACATCTCGGAGCAAGGCCTACCTCCTCACACCATAAGGAAAACAACAAAAAAAGAAAGTAATACTGTTCTTCCTGGATTAAAACATTTAAGTACATGTGCATACTCAAGGTTCCAGGTAAACTGTCTTTTTTAATGAAGCTGCTTGAGCTGTTCATAGGTGACAAAGAAGATAACATTCCAGGGTCCCATCCTCACCCATGTAGGCACAAAACCCTTGTATAGCGCCCTCATTCCTTCATTCCGAACCGTCTGCATCAGGCAGTCCATACTGCCACTGTACACTGTAGCTGCTGTAGGGTTGGTGGTGGCCAAAGATGCAGTCTTCAGCTTGCGTTGGTTCATCAGTCGAGTCTAAAATTCAAAGTAACCACGTAGAGCAGAGCACTTGGAATCTGTTTATGTGCAGGTGGAAATAATACCTGCTTTTATACAAGCACAAGAAAGTTGCAAAAGTTACATCTGAACTACCAGGAGATAGAAGCGGACTCCCACCCCTGCCTGCCCATTTTCTCCCCACCATCCATTCATGTTTGCAGTTTGAGAAAGTTTGAAAGTATCACATTTTTCATTTTAAATATTCACTTCATTAATATTTATCAGGTGACTTGCACATTAATTAAATGTAGAGTATAACTCACTCTGATGACGTCTATGGGGGTGGATGCCACTGCTCCGGCCAGACTGGCAACCATGCTCGAGCTGTGAAAAGAGGAGGAAGGGGGGGAAAGAAAAAGAGGACAAGTTAGTTACATCCAAGTCTGACAAGCAGCCTAAGAAATATTTTGGGGTCTGCCTGCGGCTGTCTCCTACACTTCGGATCCTCATCATCCCTTACATGTTATCCCTTACACTGACCTGCTTCAAAGTTGCCTGATGACAGCCTGCCATCAACCAAAGAGCAAGCATTTTGGCCTGCATTTCTTATTGAATTGTAACTACTAAGTAGCATGGCCAAGAGACATTTCCCACTTCCAACATGTGACGACAGCGTCCAGTGGGCATCCATCAAGTGTCCCTCCGTCTGAGGCTGGCGATGAGGCTGCTGCTTCCATGCACCATCAGGAGTCGAAAGCAAGAGTAATGTCTGCCTTAGCCACGCTTCACGTTTTTCAAACAGTCACGCACATTTACAAGCAAAGTTGTGGCAGATTGTCATATACCATGGCAACTTCCTGCACTTAAAAAGCCCTGAATTTCTAGAAATGTGTGTCTGGATACTGTCATATTCGCAAAACTTCAGAAATGCACTAAACTTGGAACCGGCGGCATTACTAGTGTGAATGTGTATCTAGCCAAAACACTTGCTTCCCCAACTGTCCCATGCAGAGCAGACCCCAACCCATCTCCCATCCATACTTTTTCCCATGGCCTCAACACGTTCTGGTACCATGTATCAGAGGTACACTTCACCTCTTCTTACAAATAATGGTACTTTATACATATTGCTAAAAAAAATTGATGTTACACGTAATAAACGTATCTGTTCTGTGATGGTACCAATCTATACCTTCACGAGTTCAAGTTTGGGGATTCGGCGTGCGCTCCCCTGCTAACCGCCGAGGAGACGCAATCTGTAACAGATACGGAGTGAGAGCAGAAGCAGGACACAGCCCTAACAGCACTCCAATTGGGCTAATTATTGGGATTTCTTAACTAATGATTGAATTTTCTTTTTTCTTCTTTTTGAAGTGAATATGGAGGATGAAGGATGGGTTATTAATAATAGAGGAGAGGTCATCAACTGGAATACTGTTCATGCACACACTCTTGACACTTGTACACTTTAAACAGTCTGAAATGTTAACACTGTACGTACACTACACTTGTGCAACATGTACACATCTAAGGCACACAACAATGCAAAACAGAATATGGGAATGGTAGCAAATTATAGAACATGCAGTGACATTATTTCCCTCAGAAAACCCAATCCTTATTTTGAAGATGCAGTTCAAAGAACTCTCAATCAGCATTTAAAAAGCCTGGGCAAACTAATAGTCAAGCGTCAACCTGTAACAAGAACTGCAAATTCAAAACACAACATTGGCACAGAAATGGAAAGCCCATGTATCAGATCATTGTATATACTATGGTGAGCCTACATGGCAGTAGTCCCAGAATGTTTAAAAAATTTAATAACCATCAGCATGTTCATAATTAAATGCAATTTCATTTATCACTTTAATGTCAATTGGGGAATACAAGTAAATTCCCTTCTAATTAATGTTATCCTTACAGCTGTTATGCCTGATAACCACTTGTGATTAACTCCTTATCACATGTAAACAAGACCAGTGAAACACCAGTGTATTCAAAACACAAGTTTCCTTTTGTGAGTACCAATTCCCTCCCCAAAACAACACAAACCCAAACACTTATCATCAACATTCCAATAGGGATACTTACACCAGGTGGTTGGGAACGGTATCTCCAAATACTCCCAGGTTGATGAAATACCTCTTGGTTGCATCATACACCGGAAGTTCAACTCCTGCAATGACTGCTGCCCTTTGTGAAGTAGGTCCCACTCCCTGAAAATTACACAGCACTTCAGTCTACAAGTTACACTCTGAAACTTCTCTGCACATGTTCCCTGCTTGTGATTAACCAGGTCAAACCCGGCTCTCAAAATAAGGAGTTACAAATGAACATGCATGGACGTACCCTCCAGAGTCCTCGAACACCCTCTTGTCTGTAGATCTCCATGAAGTTCTCGTACAGCCCCTTTCTCTCCTCAACAACCATGGTGGCCTGAGGGCCAGCAGACAGGTACTTCCCAGCTTGCATGCGCACCTTAAGCACATCAGTCGGGTTAGCAATTGCAGAGGAGAACATGCCAGCCAGCACTCCACAGCACACATTGACCATGAGGTCTTCATCCTCAGGATTGTTCACAAGCACCTTTTTCAAGGAGTAGTACACACCAAATTTTATAGTTCCGTATGTTGCCTGGCGGAGAACAGCAGGAGATATCCTGCAAAGAAGGCTATGGCTTAGTAAGGCTATGGTGCATCAAATTTTTTTTTAGTGCTTAGGAAATTTATGCTACCGTTACCAGAACATAATTTTATAACATGAAATTGTTTTAACATGTTATCATCATTATTACATGGAAGATGAAAAATATCCCCACACATACCCTGAGTACAAAGCCTGTATTCCCTCTTCCTTTGAGATTCTGAGCAAGGCATGTAGCATGCCCCGGTACCTCACTTCTTCATGCCGGCTTCCAAACGTCTGACCCTGGATCTGAAGCCGTGTTTTAGTCGTGTCTATAGGAAAAGTTCCTAAAAAACGCACACACAAGAACTGGCATGAAATTTGACATCATCATTGAAAATCGCCTAATTGCATCATTGCATACCAAACTCCGCCGTGCAAGACGCCAATCCTCCATAGATAAATGGGCGCCAATCGCGTGTGCCCATCCCACTTCTGAGATGCACCACTCCAACTCACTTCCCAGTCACCTTATTCTCCGTGTCAAATAACACCTCACTACTGCCCAGAAAGCAAGCCGCTCCAATCGTGTAACTAGTGCAGGGGCTGCTCACTGATTACACTGTCTCGGCTCCACAAATAATGCAAGCTGCAACAGAAGAGAAATAACATTGACAAGGTGTGGCACATTTCCAACACTATTTGCATCACTATCAAATTACGGTGAACAAACTCGAGCACTTGCATGCTAATATAGTTCTTTCTAATTATAGGAAAACACATGCCATCAGAATGTCATGTGATTAACTCTGCAGGTCTTCATTTATGGAAAAGGCAGTATGACATATTGACAGTGGATTCTGCTGTACTGTACCCTCATCATGCAGCTGCACCCAAGGTGATCTAATTAGATCCACCTTGGCTGCACACAATGCAACACCAGACACCTGCAGCAGCTCCAGGCACCCGAACCTTGTAGGAGTAATTAGGACAAATATTTTCGAATTTGGACATGGCTATTTTTAAAACCGAATTCAGTGTTGCCAGATGGATGCAGCCGGACGGACCACAACGGGCTGCTGGTCCCTTCGGCGCACACTCCGCTCCATCCCATTATAATCGATCCCGGCGGCGGCGGCACCGTGGTCCGGCCGCCGCCCGCCGGCTCCAATCAACCCACAGGTACACCCATGCACCGAACCGGCCATGCACAGCAACAGTACCCAGCATCCGGACAGGAGCAGCACCCACTGGCCGGAGAAGCCGGACCACGTGATGCAACAAGTACCCCCTGCTTCAACACGTGCTCCGTCAAGCACCTCCTCAACCTATACACCTATGCCGCATTCCCCTATCGGACCAAATGGTGCAGTACCTACCCAGCCTGTCAGCCGAGAGCGAATAAAGAGGCTCAGCTCGGGTGAGCCCCTCCCCGAAAAATCCGCTGGGTTTTTTCGCCCTCCCCTCCCCTCCCCTTCCTTTCCGAACCTCGGACCACGCATGCCAACCTGTGCCTGGTATGACGTCATTCCGATAATATGCCCTCCCTCGCGCACATGTCACTCTTTGCCCTTCCCCGCCGCCGGTCCTATGCGGCATGATGCACCAACCACCGGTACGCCGCATGAAATTCGCCTATATGTGGGCGTATTGTACTGCGCAGTTTATATCGTGAGGTAGCATTTCCTGTTACAATTATTATTATTGCCCTACAGTACATGGTAATAAAGGGTTGGTACTTGTTGTTCTGGTTTCTTCACCTGCTCTGCGGTCCGGTGGCTGGTAGGCGATGGCGTGATGGTTCTTCACCAATCGCCGCGCTCTGGATCCTCTTCAGGGCAAAGGACCAGAAAATTATACGCGCGCAAAAAATGATGTCAGGTGAAGCAATCAGTGCACCGTAACGTGGAACGGGTGCGCACTGACCTGGCCAAGAATAAAGCGTACCGTAGTTTCCCATTCTGGCAGTATCATCAGGGTACTTGATATGTTACAACAGAACAATCGTATCTCCAGAGAGCTACTTCGGAGATATGGGGTTTTTACCTTCGGAGATTAACATATTGCGAAAAAACGACAACGTCAGATAAGACAAATTATGGTATTGCTTACTCGTTCCTTAAATTACTGACATGTCTATACACATCAACTATTACCCTATATCTAATCAATTCTGACAACGTCAAATATTCGTCAAGATATCAAACATTCGCCGTGTAACCATCTACAATCATAACATTGCTGATGCCAACATAGTGGCAATATAGCTCCTTTATGAATTCTAGTTCTGAGGTGATGCCAGGACATGTTATGTCGTGCCGTTCCTTCTCATTTGGGCAATGTACTCAAACAATTTGATTGGATAAAACTGCCTAATAAGATATGAAATGCTTTAGGTGTCCTAGCTATATTCTGCAACCTCTCTTTATAAGGACATGAGTGCCATGAGATAAAAATAATATGGTATACCGTATCAATCGGGCATCGTCATACTGCTGTGACATCCTGTTCCATGGGGAACTCCCTTCTATATATACGTATACCATCAACACATTTGTTATGATGCGTGATCCACTCCCCATCTATACATACGAGTATTAATATAAACGACATGCTGCTCACCCAGATGAATGGAGATAATGCGTGTATTAGTGTTGCAATTCTACGCCGCAAACACCGGATCCCGCTTTTCTTAGACTCCTATCAATCACTGAATTTCGCCATAACTGACAGCTATACGAATCACGCGTGCTTTTTGCCTCTCTCACGTGCACACTTCCACACGTGACACCCACCGCTGTAATTGCCTAAGGCACGCCAGCAGGTGCCGCCACACTTGTTGCAAATTGCCCTTGTTCCCTACGTGGTTCCATGAAAGCCAAAGTGGTATATATAATATGTACATTACGAGTGGTGTGCACAAACATGCCAGGTATAATCACTAATGTTGTCTCACATTACTAATCTACACAAGGGTGACGTTAATCCAAACTGGAACAAATTGAAGTAGGCTACACATCGCCTACATATTTGCAGGTGTAACGTATAGAGTTGCTGGAAGGTGAAGGTGGATTTTATCGATCACTCGTTCGCTATTTTCTGATTCATCTGCAGCCCACCCGGGCATCTTCCTTGTCTCAGAGGCTTGCGTGTGACCATGACCTGCTCACGCTGGTGAGGCATGATACGTGTAATTAAAACCTTTATTTTGTTTGCACCTTTCGAGAGATAACGATACAGGTGTTGAGAGTAGATAAAGTTATCGACCTGTGCCATAAACAAACGTTATCATCTGTAAGCAGCAGGCATGTTGCCCACTTTTGCAGATCAGGAGTTTCAGGAAATCGTCCAGCGTCCCATGAAGGACCACCGTCACATGGGCACCCATCCAGACGTGCACTATTTCAGAAGCTCGGCTACATGATGTGCGCAGTACAGTGGAATGCGCCGAGACATTTTATGGGTCCGTTAATTTATGGATCCTCGTCGCGTTCCGGTTCTCCTTGACTGCATCAAAAACTTCTACAGAAATTGTCCTGTTACGTCACGATCACGTGTTGGAATAAGTGACTTTTATCAGATCCGTGGGTATCCGGAAATTGTTCCGTGATATCACAGGGAACATGTGCGCAGTGCAAACGTGCGTATATTGTACAATGGCGTGATGACAGCCTTGGCTCGAGTCCACAACGCAACGGTACTGTATCAGCTCGGTATTGTGTAAGTGCACACGTAAGTCGGTGGCGGAGTTACTTGAAACGGTCAGAGTCCCAGCATTAATGTACTGAGAACACTTTCGGGCAACGAGCCATAGCTAGATCGTCAGGTGAAACCCAACAGGTTGCTGACTTGTGAATATTTTAGTAAATGAGGAGTCGCATGTAACGGCTGCTGATGATAGCGGAGCGGATCGATTCAATGTACCCTCCCGTCACGTAACCTGCGAACTTTCGACTCTGTCATGTAACATTCAGTAATGGAATTAAATCATTAACCAAACATGTATTACAACAAGATTGTGAAGAAATATAGCACCCGCAGTCACTTCCTAAATACGTCCAAAGAGATCCGACGAAAGCATTGTGTAATGTTACAGTACTACCTTACGCGTACTACTTTGGAAGCACAATGTTGCTACTGAAACTACAGTACACAAGCTAATTTGTAGTCAAGGATACGCGCTAACCTTTAATTCCTTCTCACGAAGTGGTAACTTCTACTCACGTGCACTAGTGCGTTACTCACTAGTGCTCACCTTGAACATCACAAACAACTTAAACTTCAATTTACTCAAACCCATCCAAAAACAACAATACAACAATGCTTGCAGCAATGCGAACTGTAATGTCCAGCATAAATGAACAGAACTGCATCGCGCTACTGTACTTGTCTTACCAAGTACTGTACATTAATTTGTTTACTGCTACATAATTATATCTATTAGTTCAATTCCCACGAGTGGGAGATGAGTCACGAGGCTTCACCTATACCCCTGAGAGCTATGCAACCCTGACGAAAGCGCGCGACCTTCATCGGGGAGCGTGCCAACAAGCCAGCTGACAAATCCATCATAATGAAGATCCACATCATACGTCTTGATCCGCCTCCGAACAAGTGCCCTGCCATCCCCAGGACATGATCCTGGGGGAATGGAGGGGAAGACAGGAAGTCACCAATCAATCCGGGACGTCATAATTGGCATGTCCCAATAAAGCACACGGGGGTGTCAGGCAGTAGGTCGGCAAAGGTAGAGTAGTCCACGGGAACATGTATTTGATATCAGGGGGAGGAAGGCAGGAAGGAAGGAAGGTCCCCAGGAAGGAAGGCCAGACCCAGCCAATGGGTGGGGGGGTGTTGCCATAGGCGACCGACCCCCCGCAATGCAGCAAAGGCCGCTTCCCATGGCCAAGGTCTGCCTCACGGTCAAGGTTGAGGAGCAGCCTTCGAATGAAGGGCACATGCTGCATGGAAGGCCACCCAATTCAAGGTCTAGGACACATCGGCTGGGGGACGACGGGGTGGAGGGGCAGGCGCAAGCAGGCGGGCAGGGAGGGCCCCCACCCCACGATTGGGCTTCCGCTCAAACACCCTACTGCGATTGCCCAGAATGTACTTGCGTCATTCTCTAGCCACGTTACCCTTGTTTTGGTCCCAAATCAAATCCCAGCTGTGAAAACCTGCTAGACAAGCACAGTGATTTGTCACCACTGGGAATCTGCTGACAGGGCGACCCACACCTAACAACTTCCTTCATGAATTCTTCAGCACGATATGTCATGCAAAGGTCATGTCACGTAAACAACACATTTGAAAAATATTGCAGCTCCCATGAGAAGAGAATGTTCCAATTAACTGTAAGACATACTCAGCGACATGGTAATGCTGCAGAACAATACCTATGACCTGTCACTTGGCATGTTGTGATGCTGTACTAAGCACGCTAGTCAAAGGCTAGTGTGCTGCACACAGTCTGGGCGGGCTGTTGGTGAAGTCCTCATCTATAGGTCACTTGGGATGGTCAAAAATACTCCAATGTAATGATGGAAATCTCTGGACTTTTAATGGCATGTCTTACAGGGAATTTATGGAAATCATTGCCTATTGATATATACCAATAAACACGACTAGCATAATTCATAACAAGCTGCTAATGCCAGTAACACATGTAACAGTAAGCTGGGTATGACAGGCTAGTGTTTCAGTGCATCCATGCCACCTTCGCATAAGTAAAAATAAATTAAAAGTACTGGCAAATAATAATTAAAATGTGGTAGCAAATCAGTCTTCCATAAAGAAAAGGTGGATTATTCTAACAATTCAGTAACTAACGTCCCGCAGTTAAACAATACAACCAGTACAATAACAGTAATGGCAGTGTCATACATTTCATTCGTAAGTAAAAAAGTCTAAATGAGATATATGGATATATTCACATGACACATCAATAATACTCTCCTATTCCACAAATACTGTCTCATTACGTTTTGGCTGGCTCAAGCAGCGCAGGAATTCAACAATGATGGTTGACTGCCTTTGTAAATATCTTATGCTCTGACTCAAAGTTCCTCAAGTTACAAGCAAAGCCCCTATTACTACTAGTAATAGGCTCCTTGGTTACAAACAGGTATAATGTAATACCAATCAAATGTGGAGGTAAGCTAAGAAAATGTTTACCAGCATGAATTGTCATCACTTCACTAGGAATGGTTAGTTTCAAAATATACATTATCTCAACAAGATCTCTAATATCAATATATGGAACGTCTCACATTCAAAAGTTAGTCTTCTGATACTTTATATCTGGTAATGTGATTGATTTTAGAAACAACCTGCATAATTTACTCAATAGCTGGTGGCTGTTATTTCATAACATACTTTAATATAGTGTTTTTTTCCTACATTATCTGCACTTGAATCACCTTGAAAGCTTTTTCAATAAGGCTACCTTCAGAGACAGGTGTGGGAAAAGGTTGAAATGATAGTAATATATATTTTTTTTTATTATACCCCGGTGGGTTTAAAAAACCTTTGGGGGGATAGTAATATTATACAAGTTAGAGGTAGCCACTCACCGGGTGGCATTGCTTGTGCGCCTTACAGGGAGTAGTAACACTGCAACTGATAACTACAGGTACAGTATTTTGTACTTGCTCACAAGCACTAGCCAGAGGAAATTGCTCAGACTATGTTCACAAGCAGTTCTAATCCATGATAATCAATTCATGTAAGTTAGAGCATAAAATATGCTTCGTGCTAATAGTTCCTTCATCATTGGCAGCAATGCAGCTGCACAGTTCAAGTGCAGGAAAACAAAGCTGATTTTTCTTTTTCACACTATTATATGTTCACCACCACATGAGATCCCTTTTCAGATACATATGCATAATCCAGGTCCCAGTCCTTGCACGAACAATTGTTGTGCATTATGGTGTACTTTATGGGGTTGAACGTTGAAGCATGGGTGGATATAGGCAAAATTCGACTTTAACAGATCATAAGATAATATTTTCTCTGTCCCAACTCTTTTGAATTCATTTTACACAAGAATTTTTCAAATCATTCACGGTCATGTGGAGTTCCTGACAGAATATTAAGATTGGGGATAAAAAACTTTCCTTAATTAATTATCTGGGGTGAACTTGGATGGCCCAGAATTATCTAAGTTACATCACAGAATGTAGTAATACCTGCTCTATAGTGTGCACTCAAGGGGTAAATCACTCATCAAGTCCGTTGTACGGTATAAGGCGCCAAGTCCGGGCTCATGTCCGGCTTTTTACATGTCCTTTGTACTCTCAACTGCAGAGTGATTTACACTGGGTTCACCCATGAAAAGCAGGTAGGTGATCAAATGTATTCCGTTTGTTGGAAGGGTAACAGTTTGATCCCTTTGATCCAATGGTCATCCTGTCAATTATCTGAAGACACTCTAGTAACAGTGACACTACACTAAATCAAAGACTGATAAACACCCATTTAGATGGATGCACTGCATAAATTTATAAAAATATTTCTGGGCATCATAACCACGTCCCAAAATGTACTTATGTTCCATATAAAGAAATTGTTAAAATTTACTTTCAGTGAACATAAAATATTTTCTCTAAGTCAGTATCAATAAAGAAAGGACATTATGCAATTGACAACAGAGTGACATGGAATATTCATTATATCTGTTACCGGCAATGTATGAAATCTGGCCTAAAGGCAAACCAGCAAAGTATAGAATACTCCTTCCAGTGATGCTTGGGTCCTTGCTTGGTGGTGGCCAAGCATGACAACTGGCCAAAGGTCAATTCATTGCAGAGTCATTTTGCTGCGACCACTTTGTGTTGTGTGCCTGTTGTGTATGTGTCATCTGTGTGGCTCTGGGGTGACCGCACCAGCACTGTCCGTCAAGTGACTCTGCCAAGCACGGCACGTCTCATTGCGTGATGATTTCAGCAAATTTGAGCGTTTGCAAGCTGGGAGCTTGTTGTGTATCTGCTACATTACTCTCTGTCTTGTGGCGCCACAGGCCAACGAACATTATTGTGGCTTTGCCAAGATCCAAGCTCGCACTGATTTATCATTGTGCTCTTGCGTTCGATCGATTTGTCATTTCAAATGATTTGGTGATGCACAGAGGATGTCTCCCTTGGCAGCAATTTTGATCCAGCAACTGTGACCGCAGCCAATTTAATCAGCAAACCAAAAGGTATCAGCCAATTTCACTGCAGCAAAATGACATGGCAGCAGCGAATTGACCTTTGGCTAGTTGTCGTGCTTGGCCACGGCCGAACAAGGGCCCAATCATCACTGGCGGGAGTGTTCTATACTTTGCCGGTTTGCCTATAGTCTAGGCAAAGTATTTATAACGCAGACATTTCATACCTTGCCTAAAAACGCCAGGCATTCTTCAGAATGCCGGTATTTCTCACATTGTCTACAGGGTTAACATTCTTGCCCGAACATGGAAGAGACCTGCTCACATTACCCTGTTGGTTAATTAATCAATGTTATCTTCCATTATTCTCATATCCCTCTGCAGTTGCCAGCAGAGACCTAAACATAATGGGGTCCTAGCCTACATTTTGAAAACCCATGTAAAAAACCGTCGTTTTTTGTTTGAAAAAATACGTACAGTAAACTTCTATAAGTCGAACTTCCCTAAGTCGAAGTTCTCTATAAGTCAAAGAAAAATATGCGCTTGGTTGGTCACAATGTAAAATAATAGGAAATAAACTTCCCTAACTCGATTTCTATAACTCGAAGTGCAGGCAGGGCCTTACGATGGGATATCATGATGCATTTTCAGTCTCCCTAAGTCGAAGTTCATGTTGGCGAGAAAATATTTTAATTTCCCAGCCAAAGGGTCGGGAGTAGGCCACATGTACAGAAAGGCTCAATATCCTGATCTCCTTCTACCAGACGCACCGAAAGAAGTGTTTCACTCGATTGTGACAATTGAATCCTTGAATCTAAGAGTAGGCAAATGTCCATAACATAGTTTTTTTTACATCAAAACAACAAGGAACATTGTAAGTGTGATAATGAGAGTTATTTTAAAGTTTTGAACACCTTTTGTCGCTGGATATAAAGGTAGGCTTCCTTATAGAGTTCTGTGCTTTAAAAAATCCAAACTTCTCTAACTCAAATATTCTATAACTCGAAGTTTTTTTCCGGCCCCCATGGAGATTCGACTTATATAAGTTTTACTGTATTAGTTTTTGAGCTATAATTGATCTAAACTCATAATAATTATACGGTATTGTATTGCCCTCTGACGTCATTGTTGTTAAAAGATAGGTGCAGAGGCAGGAACACATCCGGGCTGCTTTGTTCCTTTGTTCCTTTGCTTTGTTGGTGTGCCTAACAATGGAATCAAACTACCGCCAGGAAATGGTCTGCTGTCTAGTATGCTGATGTCAGTGTTGTCCGGCAGGAGTGGGAATGCCCCTTTTGGACCCCCCCCGCCCCACTTTTCCAGCCAATTTGAGAATGACTTTTAAACCCACGATAATTTATCCCGTAATTACAATTTCGTGCTGAAAAGTGGTGGAATGCATGTTTATAGCTTTGGTTGAGCTGTTCATGTACAAATTTCCCAAATCCCAGACCAAGCCTAGGACCCCATTATTCCATCTCCTAACTTTCAGATGCATTCACTTTGGGCCAGTTGCATAAATGAGGTACATACAGAACAAATGTTTGATCCCATGATATCCATATAGGATTAATTACTTGTTCAGGGTTTACCATTGTTTATGCAACCTAACCTTAATCAAACTCAAAACCATGGGCAAATTAAGTTTTTAAGTTAAGAGGACCTGGGTCACTTTCATTAATTAGTCCATTTCTTTTATGTAAAGACAATCCATAATTTTGTGCAACATCAACCCTCAGCAGTTTCTTGCCATGAACTCTCTTTCAGCTGAGAGTATCACTAATCCTGAATATTACATTTAGTTGCACTGTTGCTTGTCATATATCTTCATATACTGTACATGAATGAAAAATTCCCTGCAAGCCAGTTAGATATTAAAATATTTTCAAAACTTTATCCCAAGGGTCCCAAATGTGTGAGGTCTGGTTCAAAGGCTACAAAATAACAAACAAACTGGAACTACTTTTCAATAACTGGCAGGCATGGAATTGGTAGGTATTGATATTCCACATTGAAATGTACAGTACTTTAAAATTTGCATCACAATAATTTGTAAAATCTCCTTCAACAATGTACACTCTGGTTTAGCCACTTCCTTTGCCAACATTTCTGGAACACCCTCAATCTTCCTGGTCTGTCCATAAAGCAATAGTTCTTCCATATGGGGAAGGAGCCTTGCATGAAGTCAAATAACTTCTACTAACTGCTTTAGTCATGTGGTGTCACCATCTACTGTTGCCGCATGAGGGAGTTTCGCAATGTATACTGACTACAGTTCCGTTAAAATGGAAAGCACCTAACCAAACAATGCTAACTGATTCCAAACCCTCAGCATTAGGATATCACCATGTTTTCACATTAATGCCTGACTATTTCTATTAATAAACTGCTTTATTACTGACTCCTTGCATGTGTGTGGTGCAGGGATAGTTAGCATTGTGCTCACGTTCACCATATATACACTTTCCCCTAGAACTACTGAGACATGGCTTCCCACCAAAAAATTAAAATGGATGCAGTCATTCAATCACTCTCCTGGACATCCTCTAACATGAGGAATCGTTTGATTCTTTCAGGAAGCCTTGATTCACTGACCACTTGGCAAACCTGGTCTCCCAAATGCCTCCTTATTCTCAGCCTGCACAGTTCAGCAAGGCCAAACGGGTTCCTTCTGGCATGTGACAACCACCCTTTTACCCCTCCTTGGGGTTCTGGTACTGGTGGGCTGTCCTCCAACCAATGTGCTGCACTAGACAAGTCAAATCCTGCCATCACCAGCAACTTAACCAAAAAGAGAGAGCCTCTCCTTCTTGCCAACCTTAGGTTGTCAACACTGCAGGAATAGACCCTTCCCAAGTTGACGTCACTTCCTTGCTTCACCAGCAGGGCAGCTGCCTGATCCTTTTCCAGCAGAAGAGCACGGTACAATGGAGTATCACCCGGGGTGAATGACTCAGAGTCAAGGCGAGCACCTGAGTTGCGAAGCATATGGAAGACAGACTCAAATGTGGGGTAGTCACACCGCCGGATTCCCTCTACTGCTTCATGGAGAGGAGTAGCACCAGTCAGGCCATTTGGATAGTTGGAATTTGCCTCTGAGAAGCAAATTAAGGCGGTATTAGTGGCATGGAATATCAATACTTTCCCCCACCAGTTCCTGTAGTGCACCATAGGAAACAATAGCATAGGCGACCCTGGACCCCAAACCCCTTCTTTTCCCTCCATCCATTTACTCCTTAGTAGCAACAATCTTTATCAGTAATTTTTATAAGTTAACTAGCAGGATACCCGGCGTTGCTCGGGTTATGAAATACTTTTCCATAGGAGTGACTCATTGATTTGGTAGTAACCTTTGAAGTAATTATGGCTATA
>JYFJ02003256.1:0-44419 GCA_000934665.2 Catajapyx aquilonaris | reverse complement strand
TGCGTCTCAATACCATATTGTTATACCCAGGAAAATAGCCTTGTTTGGGCCCTTATAGACCGGAGACCGTCTGTCCAAATTTCATGATTTTTTTTTTCTGGGGTCCGTCCCGCTGTAAGACCAGGCCATGCAAATCTCAGACCTCCAGCCTTACCCAGTCCCGAGTTACAAGGGGCTCGTGTGTAGAGTAACTAGAGGGTTCGTGTAAAGGTAGGGCAGTGCAGGTGGAGGGAGGAGGGAGGGTGTGAGGGTGTGAGGAGGGCGGAGGGAGGGTGGGAGGAGACTTGGCGGACGCACTGCCGTGCTACCCAATGGGGGGTAGTACGGGGCAAGGCGCATATTTTGATGTTCATTCTAACATGGGGGAAAAAATCACGAAGATTTTCTCCCCATTTCGATCATTACTTATCAATTTCGGTTTTTTTTTGTCTCTCCTGAAAAGTTGAGGTGGTTGGACTTGGGACCTTTTGCAACTCACGGTTTCAATTTAATATCACATATTTATTGTAATTAAGCCATTTTTTGCATATTTACACGTATTTTATACATGCTTACCCAAGAGCCACTTTAAGGGGCTTCGGGGCTTCCAACCATTTTCAGAATAATTACACAGTATATTATCCGCGCATGAATATTTCAAATAATGAAATGGATACCTCACATGTATTTTCATCACGTAAAAAATGCACCAGTTCCACATACGAAAAGCGAGGTTTCATCACGAAGGCAAACAAGGGACAGAACCCTACGGGGCATTCTACGCTATGAAATCTGAGCTGAATATTTTTCTGGCCCCCCCATATTCCTCCTTCACATATATTTTTTGCTACACCGTCTGTTAGCGCCAAAATTGGTCTGCGTGGCGCATCTCTCTCTGAGGGGGTGGTAGAGAGTGGGGGGTGTGGAAGGCGCGGGAAAGAGACCTCTTTTGCGCTTGTCCGGAGCAGGGAATCCGGGTCTACAACCCAAAACGTGGGCAGGCGTGGAAGGAAAGCTCAGTGGCGGCGGTGCGGGCGTGCCACGCGCAGCATCCGTGTCTGCCTTCCCCTGTCAAAAAAATTTAATAACTCCGAATTTTTATTTTAAAAACAATTTGAGACCAAAGTCCCCCTTGGATTCAAGTAAGCAGGTGATTGGCTCGTTTGTGTGACCTTCGAAGATGGCGTCTACTTTTTGATTGGCTGGAGGATTTTGGCCACGTGGGTGAGGTGTTTTATGTACTGTCATAATAATATTTTTTTGTTGCACCCAGTTGCACCAGGGGGGTGGTAGAAGTTGAGCAATTATGATGGTTTAGTGCAGGGCTAGTAGATAGATTAGGGGGCATGGAGATACGATGGTTAATTGGAATGCGGTTTAAGCAGGGATTATCTGGCAGTGTGCGGGGGGGGGGGTTTAAAAAAATTGGGTTATGCTCATAATTGCATAGATTAGCTCTAACCGAACCTACTGCTTCTGATCTACTTTATGGGTCACAAAACGCGGAGCTGGCGGGTGGCCATAATTTTCTCTCTTGCTTGATATATTAGAGATATTGGTGCTAAAATGTGCAAAATGACATGGGCGTATAATGCCACGAGGTTTCATCACTGTTATAAAAAAGGTGGCTCAGCCTTCTTTGGATTTTCCTACCCCAAAAATATAACTGTAGCGTTAATTTTTTCCCCCCGTACCGGTACATTCAAAGCTGGTGCACTAACGAGGTCGGAAAAAATCCGGGGGTGGTTATTGTTTCTTTCAAATCTCCGGAAAAGTTATTGTCTATTTCAAGCCTTAATCTTGGCGTATTCCGGGCCCCGGGTCGAACCCCGCGGAAAATGAAATGTGCGGAAGCTCTGGGAGGTAGCTCCTGGCCGCCTCCATTATCTCCTGTCCTTGTAACCCACCAGCGAGTACGTTAGTCTGTAATTACACGGGCGTGGGTGTCGGTAAATTCCACTTTGCGTCGGTCGCCGGGGTCTCCGGATTTATGAACCCAATTTTTCATCCCAGCTCGACATCTCCAGGACAATATTTTTTCTCCTCCCCTCTTCTCCTATATCTCCCCCATACCCATAGCCCCCCCTGCATTATTATTTTGCGAGTCTCTTCCTCTCTAGAGAATGAATAAGATGCTCTTCTAGTATGCCATCTGCATTTTCCCATGGGTAAAATGGGGACAAAACATGAGCTGCACACAAAAAAAGCCATCCTCTGGTTTTTCTTCCAAGCACCGACATAGTCTTACATGATTCGGTCTATTGTTGTAAAAAGAGGCCCCAGTCAAATTGAGCGACCACCTGCTTGCTCTTGTTATTCCACAGGGGGACTTGTCTCAGTGACATCCTCAATACAACGTCCTGGTTTCGGAGGAAAGTGGTATCATTGTTATATCGTAGGTAAACACTTGTTCCCTTTTTTTTGCATCGGGTTACAGAGTAGACAATGCAAATTTGGATCATTATTCGAGTGGAATATGTAATGCATGCGGCCGTTGTCCTCACGAACGAGACGCCTATTGTGGCATTATAATTTGTTATTGGGCATGAAGTTCCTGCATGATTTGCAGGGCACGTGTCTCTGCTGCAGTGCGGAATTTCATCACAATAAGCTTATTTCATCTCATTGACCACCATTGTTAGTGGTACGTCAATAGTTCTGCTGAAGGGTATAGCCAGTGATAAAAAAAATAGGGAGGGCGAAATTCATTTCATATTTAGAGAGGATTTAAATACTGTACGTAAAAATTTTGTTGGAGCTGATTCGTTCTTATCTGCCTTTTTACACCTGGAACTTTCCCGGTGAATTTATTGCGATCGGATATTACCCTTTATCAGCTGAATCCACACTTTCAATAAGTGACGATTAAGGGGCGTTTTAACTGAACCACTTTCCTTCAAGCAGTGGCACTTTCGTTTTTTTTTTTGTAGATAACTTTGACATTGGCACACCTTAATTGCCAAAAACACCGTGCGAAAAAGGGGGCGTAGAGGGAGACGAAGAGGAAAGGAAGAAGACCTCGGAATGGTTGGCAACAATGGCCTCCTCACCCTTCTGGTCGTTTGCGTTTCAGGTGAGTACACACAACTAATCTTCCATCACTGTATGTAGTACTGCTGTACTTCACATATCGTGGCCCACAGCTGTTATTACTTTAATAAATATTTGAACCTTCCGCTGCACTCGGCACTGGGACCTGCAGTGTAAACTAAGCCAAAGGGTTCTTGCCTAAACATATATGTTTCAGATACAGTACGCCTTTCGCAAATTTGATCTTCAATTAATCTGGACGTGCAGTATTATGTATTTTTCCTAATTGCGTATATCTGTTCCAGAGTACAGGCTTTGGCTCATATTACCGATTTATTATATAAGAAATCACGTGGATAATTTTCAAATGCTGTCTAGACCGCTTCTTCTGAAAGCGTTTAAAGCTCTGTGACGCACATGCAGTAATAGGTATAGCTGCAGTAATTTGAAATTGAGAGCAACATACCGCATACCCAACCTTCAAATATTATAGCGCACTTCAAGGGACTGTTGAAAATGTAATCCTAAAACACGGAATGGGGGTGCTCTTGTTTCAAGTTGAAAATTTATGATCAGGCATAGCTGGCACTTGCCTGGACCCTCCTGCTATATAGATGAGACTAACGTGTTTTGGAATATTAATTGCTTATGGAATTAACCCCTTCACATTTTCGCCGAATATGCACTAATAAATTAACAATGCGGTCCCAGCGTGCTTGATATAATCACTCCCTGACGCGTGCCATTACTAAAAAATTTGTTTATTCCACGAAAGTGAAAATTTTGATGAGCCTCAATTGCTTTCTGACCCTATGGAATTTTTATGCTATTTATTTTGAACATTCTTTTGCAACAATTGAGTTGAAAACAGCTGGAATATTAACCACACCATGTATAGTGACGATTGCTATCAAGGTAAACTGAAAGCTGTTTATGACACCTGCCTAGAGCCAAGATTGAAACGGAGCCGAAAGTAGCACGACTTTATTCATTAATCAACAAGCCAATAGCCTCAGGTGAGCTTAATTACGTCCCTTTACATTTGAAGAATTACCTCTCTCTCTCTCCCACTTCGAAGGAAAACTTGGAGCCAGAGTGTGCTAGACCGAACAAATTTTTTTTTTATCAAATGGAATTGCAGGGGCTTCCAACAAATGGAAACCGAAACTTCTCTTGCTTCACTTTGATTGGCACTTTAAACATTGGGGGGCTAGCCTCTAACCCTATACCCTCTTTTGAAATCGGTCTCTGGAAATATTAATTATGACCCTAAGGACTTGCCTGGATTGGTTACGTGCTCTATACGTGAAAAGGGTGATTGAATTTGTCATTAATCTACGGTTAAATGCAGAGACCAGTTTTTTTTTTTCTTGGTTAGGTTTCTCTCTTAATGATTTGAAGCACGAAACGGAAAAGAAGTATTTTTTTTCGACCAGTTGAATTATGCAAAATGGTCTGTTTTAGCAGTGAATTACGGGCAGGTTGCAAGCGTGGAGTTGGACATAATTTACGCGTCAGGTGCTGTTTTATAGTCTCGTTGCCTGCTGCAAAAAAACGCGTTATGGAATCGGTTAAAAAAATACGATCTGCAGAATTTTTTCTCAGGGTTTCATCAAAAATATCTCTGGTGCCATGACTTTAGTAGCCCCCGATTTTTTAGAGCGATGGTGTTGATGATAGGTTTATGCAAAACCACGAACAGCCTAACATTATCAGCGTAAATTTAGTGAGGTGATATTACGTGTATACCATAAATCGATGCCAGTAATATTGATGATATGAGCTAGCTGTAATGAGGCAGGCAGCTTAACGCATTTTGATACGTATTGAATGCATGGTGTATTATAAGGTTTTTATACTCAATTTTGTCGTAACTCATCTGTGATATCAAGATACAGTTATTCTTTACGGAGCTTACTAGTGTGGGTAAAATCAACGAATCGCTGTAAATCCGTGATGAATTATAGAAGCGGATTTTACCACTTAATGAAAAAAAATTATGTAGGCCCAATATTTACATTTTACAGTACAGTACACACTGAATTATTGGGCATTTAGTGCTGCTTGTATAATGGAGATCTTTGCGTGCACTGATGTTACGACTGATGATGTGTAATGATTCCGTTGCTAATTACAATTTTACGTCCCTTTCATCGATCTGACTCTATTTTGGGGCTGGACGTCCAGAAACTCACTGCAAAGTAGGTGAAGCTACATTCTGTGAGGCTATATGGTCCGC
This sequence comes from Catajapyx aquilonaris, assembly GCA_000934665.2. NCBI lineage: Eukaryota > Metazoa > Arthropoda > Diplura > Dicellurata > Japygidae > Catajapyx > Catajapyx aquilonaris. Next base: position 39,171 of record JYFJ02003256.1, on the reverse strand, counting down.
ACTAATTAACGGGAAAGGCTCAAGTGGCCCTTCCCTGTTCGCCTTTGGGGCTACAAATTCATATTGTTGTCTCTCTAAACGATCGACTCCGCCAAGTTGTGCGCTGAGAAAGGAAAGCTTAGAAGTTACAAACATATAAAGTTACAGAGCCATCAACCTTTTCTGGTATGTATACACTGGTGCGAATTTGCTATGGAATAATTCATGGCGTAAGTGTCTAGAGTTGGGAGTTGGGTGTATCTAATGAATGCACCGGAGGGAAATCATATCCCAGCAGAGCCGCCTTTCGTAGCTTCGATTTGAACCCAACGAGTTTGGTTGGAAGATAAATAGCACTCTGATTCGATCCTTCAGAACATCCAGAACTGGGTAGGCCCGGTTTTAATTGTAAAATATTGTTACTACGAATCCAGTTAGGATAGATCATGAATATTAACGAGGCTTAGCCACCATCGCAATCGGGTTGATTCATTTGCATGGCTGCTGAATCAATGGAGGACATGTGGAATAATATTTGTAGGGAACCCCAGAATCTGCCAATTGGGAGAAAGCAGGCCGGTCCTCTTGTTCTGCGTTTCATGTCTAGGGGAAAACGAAATTGGAGTTTTCAAAGGAATCGGGGAGGGAGACAAAGCTAAAAGGAGAGCGTCTTGATGACGTGAAGAGGACGAAGTTACGGAAACTAGATTTCCTTTTGCCCCTGCCGGTGCTCAGACTTGCGAAACTCCGATGTTTATAGCCCGAGAGAGATCCTTCATCTCTGGCCGCTTTTTGTCAGCCAAAAGCCACCTCGTATCCTAGTCCTTCTCTGTCGCCCCGAAAAAAGAGAAAGAAGAAGAAGAAGAAGAAGAGAAAAAATTAGGTTCAGTCTGCACACAAATGAAAATATGGCGTCCGCTTATTCTGACTAGATATTTTATGTTTCGCTGGGAGGATTTTGAACCAAAAAGGGGAAGACTATTTGTTTTCTGTTTGCGTCCAGGACGTGACACTTGCTTAGCCTATATAAGCAAGGATGGCTCAGTGAATTCTTGAAGTTCATATTTGCAGCGTTTTATATTTGCGGAATGGCCGACTGTTATTTCTGTTAATGTTATTTAAATAGAGGTGCGCTACGGGGATTTAAATTTTGACACTACAGCTAAGTGATTATCCTTGTTTTTTATAAACTATACAGAGGCACTAATGGTTTACCCCGATCCATACATAATGGGGGGCAGTAAATCTCCCCTAATTAACTGGCGCATGCATTATATACATGATAGAGAATCCTTAACTTTGCAAAGATTTTTTTGTAGCCCACCCTTAAATTGAGTACATGCTGGTTAGATTTTCGTAGCTGTGGCTGCAGTGGTTTAGGACGCACCAGGTTGAATCACCAGCCCAGCGGAACGGTACGGCGCATCAAGCCAAATAAACCGCAGTCCCCGTGAGGATCATTGTGATTGGTGATTCTAGATGTCGAGGTGACCCTTTCATAATCACTGCAGTGGAAACGAAACTGTCCTGTCCGTGCAACCAACCTGACGGGATCCAAGGTCCTCTAGGGAGAAAAGAGAGAGAGAGCGACCCCCTTATCCGATCCTGTAGTTGAGAGCGTTACATCCACTCGGTCCTTGATTGGATTAAGACGTGACATTTCCCATGCATAATGCAGCAGGACCATGTGGAGACCTAACATATTTAGCCTCAAAGTAGAGCTGGGATTTGCACCGCTCCCACTTCATCTGACTTTCGTGACAAACGAGCCTCTGACATGCGAAGGAACAGAAAGCCAAGTGTGATAAGTCATTCATTTCATGGCAAGGCTTATGACATATTGAGCCGGGAAGCTGTGAGCCAGAGATATTGTGGGAGAGGTGATAATTTGGACAGTTCTGGACTGGACACTTTGGGATAGCTACATTAACACCATAAATGGCATAAAAATGAAGTGGTTAGTTGACTCCTTAACCAGGATAACATTAACCGTAACCTAACCTAACCTAACCTAACCTAATCTAACCTAACCTAACCTAATATAACCTAACCTAACCTAACCTAACCTAACCTAACCTAACCTATTGGCCATATTGGGTAGTCAAATGACTAGCCCATTTTATGAGTGCTTTTTATAAGTAAAACTAAATAATTTCGAACTTTTTCAACCCCAGCTTTAATAAGCCTTGGTTCAGCTGGAAGAACAGCAGGTAAAGGGCTAAGGTTATGCAGATGCCCTATTTATAAGCGGAAGTGTTGCTGGCATCTTGAGCTCGTCCCCAGCGTGAATGTACGAAAAACGGAGAGCGTCATTTCGCTGCTGCCCAAATAACACGGCCAGACCTCTCCCGACAGGCGGAAAACGAGCCCCCAAAAAGGAGGCACAAGGACCAGAGAGCATGTCGCATCACAGGAGACACTTCCACGCAGGTCACATCCGACGCCGCCGTGATTACGTTGGATTAAAACAAGACCGGAACTGGCAGCTATCTTGGCGCCAAAATACATTTTGGAAGCATAAAACTTGGCAACGTTTGGTATAAACCTGTGCTTTTGTAAAATAGCCGCCTGAAATTTTTTAATGAAGTTGCTGAGTTTGCTAAAAATTTTGCGACACGCTGTTGTGGATGCACACGGCAGGGCAAAACAATGGCTCTAGTTTTTGCACAACTATAGGGCAGTAAAAAAGTGACCAGCTTTTTAACAAATTACTGGATCCGGGTTTTAGCGGCCAACCCTTTTTCTTGCGTGTAGTGCAAATGTATTTTAAGCAGGTTTACGGAGTTTTCTAGGATCAAAGGAATCGCATTCCGCTTTCAAGCTGAGGGTGTAACCAGGCAAAGTAGGCTTAGCCTTTGGGCTCTGGGAGCTCACATAGAATTAGAGGCTCTTGGATTAAGAGGCCAGATTGTTTTTCTTGTTTTTCTTTGTTTTAGTCGCCTCACGTGCAACCATCTTGAGTCCTTTTGTTTCAACTGGGTTGCCTCGTTTTATTTTTTAATTTTTTTTTGCTCACTTCCAAGCCTCCAACTCGTTGCAATTTTGTGTTAAGAGAACATCGGCTCCCGTGTTGAACAAACCTCGGGCCGGGAGATTGAAAAATCTCCGCGGGGAAAAACTGATGCAAATTTAGCCGGAAATGTCCGCATGAAAATTTTAATTTGGTATTAACGATTCGATCCGATTCCATGAGGGAGCGCGCATTTCGAGTGATTCATGAATTATTTGGGCTACTTTGATTAGTAGTATTGGGAAATTTTTGGAGCTCCTGTATAGTGAGGCAGAAATGATATAAATGCACTCGCATGAATATTGGATTTTTTGGAGGGATGATATACGCTGGGTGTAAAAATGGAAGGAAATTGCTCGAACAAAAAGGAAGGGAAGGAACTTAAAAGCCTAACCGTTTTCTCCACCCACTTCAGCATGATGCATGTGACCATTCTGCAAGTCCGAGTTGCTTAGGCACCTCAGAAAACGCTTACCTCAAATGTCCCAAGCTTTCCTGGAACCCTGATGAATGTTGATGGAGAGAAAGAGGAGGATCATGGAAGGAAGAAAAAAAAAATCGAGCGACCTTCTTCCTCCTGGTCTTTTCATGTCACCTTGGACGAAAACAACCTCGTTGACTTAACCGCGAATGAATCCAGCAGCACCACGGGAACAGGAAGGAGAAAAAAAAACCTCATTCCATTTTCGTTCTGCCACCAAATTATTTCATGCATTTTAAATTTATGTCACAACCAGTTCGTCACATTCGGTTCTAATTCGTAGTGGCAAGCTGGTGAAAAAAAGTAGGACACCCAGCTAGAAATTTTTGGCACGTGGTGGGCTTCGAGAGAGTGAAGGACAAAACCCGTCAGCGTCACCTTTCCGTACGCGAATTTTAATGCCTCTTAGCATTTTTGGCACCGAGATCAAATTTTTGCATACATAGAATGGTACAGAGTCCAATCCATGGTCCGTTTTACATGGTTTATGTATAGAAATTGTGGGTCTCTTATACAGTGTAGGTCAAAGAGGACGGGCTAGGCCTAGCTCCACGTGGCTATAATTTGTTTCCATTTTATGTCCTGCTGTGTTAGGCTATAGGATACCACAATCCATTACCTAAAAACACCCTTTTTTCGCCCATTCCCTCCCTCGACACCTTCTTGCCCATTAGGTTTCTGGCGTGTGGTATAGGGAAGAGATGAACGCTCTCCTGAGGCATAAAACCAATCCAATTTCACAGTCGAGGCCTGGGTTGGAGCGCAGGCTACTGCTGCCCAATGCTGTTATTAATAAGTGTGGAAATGGATCATTTGTATATAGCCGAATCAATCAGCGACTTTGAATATTGCGTGGGAAACGCCATAAATGGGGACGACGGCAGGGGAGGGTATGGTTGGGGGGAGGTAATCGAATCGGATGCCATTGCGCGGAAAGTGTAATGGAAGAAGTGAAAAACCATTCCGGTCTCGAATTAATTTGCTGCCCCTCCCTGATGACTCCCATTTCCAGTCCAATTCCCAGCAGGAATAATGACTCACAAATTGATATCCTTACACAAGGGCCATTCCCTCCACCCTCATTCCAATGTGTGCACATACAGTATAAGCTTACGAGTGAATAGCACGTTTCACATTTTAACATTGGGGGGGGGGGGGACAGCTTGAAATATTTGCAAGGAGGAATGATACTGGAATACAGTAGTTTATCAAAGCTGCTTTGTATATTTCGTGTTCTCCACATCATTTTTGTATGATACCTCATACAATAGGATTTGCGCACAATGCTGCAGTTAACAGGAAAAATTCTGCTTACCTTTAATTTCGCCTTGCCATTTGAATCCTTAATAAGCATCTGGCTACCATGAGATAGTGGGATTATTTTCTGCCCTTGCAAGCGTTATGAGTGGATCCGGAGCATTCTTACACACTTCTATCACTGCCCGAGTGAAAATTGAATGCCTCCGCTGCAGGAGGAATCTAAGGAGGCAATAATTCTTCTTCTGGGAGATTCTTAATTTTTTTTCTTCTTCTTCTCTCCACCCTTCCTCCCTATTCCCTACCACCTCCCAGTGAGAGATGAGAAGGAGAGAGATCATAAATTCGGAAACGTAATGTCTTCGTTTCCCTTCTATAAATCAAAGAAAGGGATTTTCTTCCGGATTCCATCTCCAAGAGGACTCTATGTAGCATGGAGAGCTTTTGCTGCCAGATGAAGACGTACCTTTTTCTATCAGGTCCGACCGATTCCATACAAAACTCTTCTCTTAATTATTAGAAAAAGAAGCTATGTACACCTTAAGGCTGAATCATGGTAATTAGTTTAGGGATCTACATATATTTTTTTCTTTTCTCAGGTGTGGATCAAAGGGAGCGATTACTGTTCTAGTCACCTTACTCAGCTGAAATAATTGCGTTGAAAGGCTGCGGTGAAGTGAATTTTTTTGGGTGGCTCCTCGGGGGGATGCAGATTTTGCAAAAAGAGATGATATCCTTTCAGGGGGGGAAAAACCTCGGTAAACTTCAAAAGCACTTTTTAGAAATACTCATTACCGAACACATGCCCTGAAGAAAAATTACAAACTCTACTTGGAATAATACCGTCGCTATTATTTTTTTTCATATTTAAAAATTATAATAGAAAAATTCCAGCTGCTGGCTTTATTAAAATTCTGCTTAGATCCCTCCCGAAAATGCTGTGCGAGGTTTAGCAATCGATGCTGGGAATAGTCGCGGAATATATCGCAGAAAGTTGAGCCGTGGGAATTGTGTTTAGGCGCGATAAAGCAAGGCTCGGGGAAGACGTGAGCTTGATTTAATCCTCTCCATCGTGTTGGGGGAAACGGGGATACATAGCTGGAGGGTGCGGAATTCATAACGTGCGGGGAACAAAGATGAGATTAATGGGGTAGTCAGCATACAATGTTGGCCGAAGGCAAAGTAGTTTCGCCAGTGATGGGAAACGTCTGTTCCGCACTGCATCGCAAATTTTGGGAGGTGCCTACGTTTATAGTTGGGAAGGGACGGGGGGAGGGGGAGAGAGTTTATAATATGTGGGCCAGGATACGTGTCAGTACAGTGTATTTGCCCTGAGGGAACGATTGAACTTACGCTGTTGGTCGTGGTCTTCCGCTGAATCTGGGGTGAAAGTTGCATGCTGAACAAAAGCTGAGGGCAATATATAAGTATAATCAGAGATTTCTTTTTTGCTAATTTGCATTGATTCAACTGGCCATTACTAGGAGAATTTTAAGGGAATAAAACTATTTAAAAAAGGAAATAAATATCCAGGCCATCAGCAGCTTTTCTGTCCGACCGAGTGTTCTTCAATCCTATATAGAAGTGATCTGGATTGTGTCATAAAAGCAGATTAGTGCCAACATTTTGGTACCTTTATAAATCAGTTCAGCTGGAACAGCCCGTATATATTTTGACCGTTCGATTAAGTGTCTTTTACGATCCAAGCCTTTTCACCCTGATCATTTGACCATTTAGCAGATTACAGTGTGATTAGATTATAACTAATTCATGTAATTACCTCAGTTAACGAGACCCATCCCAAATGATACATGCGTCCCCGTAGAATAAATTTTGAATTGACGAAGATTTCCAGGAGCATAAAAGAATCCTCGTTCCGCTGTTAAACGTAGTGTGCTGAACTAATAGCGTCATCATCTTGGGTATACACTCCCCCATGTTTGGAAAAGGCTTGTTGGCAGCCGGGCATAAATTGCTTCTCGATAACGGGTAATCCATTACAAAAGGCGATGCTCGTACGTTGCGGTACGACTGTACATTAAGCCATTAATTTCTTTTTACGACGGGAACTTCAAACTGACGGATAAAGCCTTTTGATTGCCTAATAGATGGCAAAGTCTAGAAAGCGGATCATCTCCATCAGCAATTTTTCCGCCCTACTTTGTACTACATTGTGAGATGAATTCCTGTTTTTGCAATGAGCTATTTTCACGTACTTTTTTTGGCAAAATTTTGCGGTGTGCTAGGGGGGGAAGGTGGTCAGTAGGGGGGGAGGGCTTCAGATAATCCCTCATATTCAACCGGTTTTTTTTGGCTCTTGTTCTGCCCTACCCAACTCTTTTTAATACACTGGGCGAACTGTTGTTAGCAATTATTTTGCAAACACTGGCCGCAATGTGGACGGTAACAATCGGAATTTTTAATCGCGGGCGATTTCACAACACATTGGAGCGGTTTTTCATTTAGCAGGCCTCCCCTGTCTTTTGTACTGAAGTGTAAAATTGGGTCCGGCACCGGATTACGTGTCCGATGAAAACGTGGGGATATCGGAACTGGCAATCAGGTCCTGTTTTTCGCACGATCTGTTGGCTACTATTCTTTGGCAAACCTACCCACCCACCACCCCCTGGAGAACAGGACCAAAATTTCATTCGCGGCCAAAAAAGGAAATCAATAAACATTCCCTCGCTTACATTTTCGAGAGGCATATTTGATGACACTGATACGAGTCCCCTGTTGTTAGATAACATTGGGGACATAAATTGGGGATATGTTGCGCATGCCGTTATCGCGATTTTATTTCAGTTTTGGGATGGCGGGTTCAATAAACAATTTAATGAACAGGAGGGACTTTGTGTCCCACGTTTCATTCCTGATGCCTATTGGTGGATCTATATTTCTGCGGCGGGTAATAATTATTGCAATGTTATAGTCCATTCTCATAATGTAGCGCAAAAATATAAAATGTTGAGAATCATTTTAGTCGCATTAATATTTTAATGTGTGCTATAACATACTGTACGGATTTGCAGACTTTTTGCACATTTGTAACATCTACGAATAAGTACAGTAGTTTTCAAAGAAGGATGTCGGAGTTATTTATATTGCTGTAACTTGGAGGTTTAATTACACGAAAGCATTTCACAGTCTTTGTAGTCCGGAATGAGAAATTGCTGTTGTCAACTTTAATTTGGCGAAACGAAACCTGGAATATTTGTCGCGAGCGGTTTTCTCAGAATTTATGAAACTGCATTTGCTTATACGTCACCCTGTGTACTACAAATTCAGATTTATTAATGCGGAAATTACTGATTAGTTTAACCATGAAAGCGATACTCTCATGTTTAATTTAATTTTTCTAACTATATATATTTTTAAAAACACAGAGTAGAAGTGCGAAACTGCGCATTTCTCCTGCAGATTAATTCCCCTCTATCCTCTATAGTCCTCAACATCGAGTCTCCAAATTAAACTTTTGGAATTTGGATTATAAGTCTTCTAAACAAGTCGAAACAAAGTATGCAAACTATGTACCTCTTCTCGTTGGACCTCTTTTCTTTGAAGCTGCGGGTCTTTTCTCTGCCAACCAACCCCCCCTTCCTGGGTGGGGAGGCATGGGGGGAGGTTTAGGAGGCACACTCAGCAAGCGTGGGCAGAAATTTCAATAAATTTTTGGAATATTGCAGTCGGAACTGGAAACGGTTCTATCAGAAGAGGAAAAAGGAAGAGATACCTCGAGAGTAGTCCGGACTCGGGGAAAAAGAAGTGGATTTTTGCCAAATTGTCAATAGCAGGAGCAAGTCGAGAGAAGTCATCTCCTGAATCCATGGATTAATGACTTCTTGAGGAAAAGAGCACATCCTGCGTAATACTGGTAGGATGTAAGGGGAAAGGGGGGGAAATAAAACCCCGAGAGCAATTCAACTCTTGTCCTCTTGTTCGACTTGGGATCTGGCAGGACGTGCTGGATGTAAGAAACAATACCGAGTCCTAATAACTGCGCCATGTCGGGGTCATATTGATTACTGAGAGGGGGGGCTAGAAGGAATTTCGGTAATGAAATTCATGATAGCAAACAAGGAGTAGACATCCCTCTCCTAATTTGTTAATCACATTGTTGAAGTTGATTTACGTCGGCCATATTTTATTATGCATAATGTATAAATCGTGTACTGTATCTGGTTATATAAATATAATATTGGAATCGCAAGTTGGGTACACCGACGACATCGAAATGTGTGGAAAACGAGCGTCAGTACCAAGTTTATCCCGGGGCCTAGGGATGCGGTAATCTTTCGCATGTTTGCACATGGAAATTACTTCAGATTACGGCATAGTGAGTGCTTCGGATTGGCTGTTAATTAAAGTACACAAACTGAGTGCGCACACCACTGTGTTCTCAGTTATTCTTGTGGGTGCTGCAGGGTTTCCTGTATATTATTGACTAAGTAATAAAAAGGCGACCTGCCAACCATGGTCCTATTTTAAATATTGGGCCAATGACATTTTACTGGGACGCTCCAATATTTATGTAAAACAATTAGTCGAGATTGCGAGCATGCTTTTATATTTGGAAACTCAGCACGAGAGAGCTGAATGTATTTGTTGAAATATAATTTGATAGCATTTCCCTACTTTCTGAAATTAGTTTGGATGGATTTTGTAAAATGAGAAAGTTCAATTATAGTATGTTTGCGATCCTCTGCAACTCTTTAGGCTCAGCAGCTTTTATAGGCCTTCCCCCCCACCCCCAAAAGCTCAGAAAGTAGGCCTTTTCCAGGTTTCCTTTAGTGCGTTGGATAGAGGAGGAAAGTCAACATCCGGGATGATTACAACTTGGAACAAAAGGGTAGGGATGCTGGCAATATGACAGTCTTAATCCTGAACCTGGGTGTTCGTAATAGCCAATTAGTCCTGTGGAGCGAAATGCAGAAATTGGATTTGTCCGCGCTGTTTACTCCTGTGTTTTATTTCAGCTGGAAGGGTAAATAGTCCGGTGGAGAGTACTTTCATGGGGGTTTTTCTCTCTCACTCTTTTTATACCCAAGCGGCTGTGTATATATTTTTTTGTGTTAAAAAATGCGAATGGGTTTGGCTCCGAGTCAACAAATGGCAGAGCTTAATGTAGAGTGGGGGCTCACTGAAGAATTTTTGCGAAATTCCCTCCCGGGACGTGGCATCAAGTAGGGTCTATTTTCTCCGTGTCTTATTAACGTGAACGTTTATTGCCTTAATATTCGTCGTGTGGGGAGTTAAAAGAATAGAACGCGTCGTAAAGCCCCGGCTGATTGAACAATTCGCTTAGGATATTGCGGCGAAATGACTGCTTAATGGACGATTTTACTCGGCAGTTGGGGACACTCTAGGGGCCCCTTCTCTCTCTCTCGCAAAATCTGTACATGAAGAGTATGTAACATTGGACTATCTCTTTTCTAAAATTGTCACCCTGTGTGTCCCATCGATCCATGCGTAAAATTAGTCGGAGTAATATCTCCTGACGGGGGCCTTGGAAAACAATCAAAGGTTTCAGGCCCGATTGGAATGCGATTAGGTCCTGATGGAAGGGAAAAGACAAGCCAGGGAAAAGGGGATAATGGCGAAGAAAATGAGCTCTGTAACAAGCCTTCGCGCCTTGCAGCCCGGGTTTTAACATAAAAAGAAAATTACTTTGGGACACACATTTTGGAAACTTATAGATTGAATTTATCCTGTCCGTTTTATGTCGCAATCAGTGTAATTTTCAATTGCACGTCAGCATGAAATGGCAAACATTGCTGCCTGTTGTAGTTAATAAGACTTAAATTTTATTTTTACTAATTTAAATACGCTTATATAAAACCATATTGTTTTGCGAGTGAAATGAAGCGATATTTCATTTAACAACATTTTAATTTGTATGGTCATTAAGTTAATTATAATTAATTGCATTTTTATTTGAATTTAAATTTTTTACATTACCAGTTTCTGCTGTGCGTTGCAATATTGGGCGGGACAGAGTTTGGAATGCAATTAATTATACACCTCGATTGACATACCGGTACGCCATTCGTTCGTTCATGTTGCGTTAATTTAATGACGAGTGCATGAAGATATTTAAATTGCTTCTCTGTTTACTGCAACAACGAGACATATGCAAATTCTAAATCGCAATTTCGTCCATTTTTTTAATTCGACCAAAAAATTAATATTGATTTGCATATTAATTGGGCATTCAATGTGCTGCCTGATTTATTATGAAACTCATTAAGTCATCTTAGAATCGCTAAAAAAACTGTTAAAGCCCATTTTAAAAATCATAGAGCGATGCAAAAATAAAAACCCAACAAAATCGTTAAATTCATTGCCAACTACTTTTCCAAATCTCGCATTTAATGACAGTAAAGCCCTTTATTTAAATGCGATGGTAAAGCAGGATTATAAATCATGTTCATCAGGAGAGCGTGTAGCTTTTAGTGTTTTGGACTGAACCGGTCAATTCCTGCGGGGTACGTGGTTTAAAAAAAAGAGGATTTTCTGAAGCGTACGCGGCATTATGTGCGGCGTCATGAACCTCTGCGGTGTTTCTATTAGTTCGCTGTGCGTTTATTGGATTTCCAGATTGATTAGTGACTACCTGACAGCAACAACTGACGTAATCTCCACTGCGCAGTTTGTTGGATTTTGACAGCATGGGTGATGTTTCCTGTTTACAATATTTTGACGACGGAAATATTCCAGTTGATCATACCGCCAACAACATTTGTGACTTTATACGAATGGGCTCATCCAGGGAATTACGTGGTGAAGAATAGTCGAGGATTTGTCCGGGTCCATTCCAGTCGTACCCCCCAAAAATGTGTATGGAGTATCGTTTCCTGTCGCCTGCTAGTTTTCTCACAGCAGGGGCCGGCATTACGGAACATTAACATTCATCGGGAGCTGTGTGCTGTAAGCTTACTTTCTTTATTACGGAGGCATGAGAGCGTATATGGAAATGCCGAGCCCTTCATCAACAGAGAAGAATGGAAGTGGGGAGGGGGATGTTCATCGTAACAGGAGGAAGATGTGCCGAGGCTGCATTATGACCTTCTGATATTGTAGACAGACTTCCGTTTCAAATTTTGGTGTCAGCCCAGGGAGATTGCGGCATTATTCTGTTGCACGGCAGTCATTTTCGAGCTCTACCACCTAATGCCAGGAAGACCAATTTCAAAGCGCCATTTTTATGACGCTTGCAAAAAAGAAGGCCTGAATATGACATTGTACTTGACGAGCCTGGCATAGAATTTGCATTGAAAAAGTGATGACATAATTTACAGAAATTCTCACCTGATCTCATCATCTGATTAAAAATAGGCGAGTGATATTACACATCGAATTTTCGAAGCGATGATCCGCTTGAAAATATTTTGGAAGCCCATATAAATGAGGTCCGATGGTGGTTTATCATCACATCGACATTGCCGAGTTTCGCCTGGGGAGGCCAGAGCTCAATGGCCAGCAAGTCCCTCCGGAGGCAACGGTGACTACCCCTCTCTACCCCCCTAGCTACATACTACCACCCACCCCCACTACCGGTCCCATAATTGCGGTCTTTGCAACCCAACGAACTCGAACTTCGTTGGGAATTAATGAGCCCAAGCGAGTAGGGACCCAGGCAAGCGGTAGCAGGCAGCCTGACTCTTTTCACATACGATTTGGACACTGCACATACTGGCCACTGATTTTATCAGGGCGTGTCACATACCAGTACATTGTATAGGACAATTGGCAAATGGACAGAGTTAAAAATTTTTTGCGCAGTTTGATATATTCAATTGCGTCATGGTCCATATTGTGCATCCTTCTCTTCTTTTTTCCCCCCACCCGAGTATAGATTCTAGTATCGAATTGCATTCCTCTGGAAAAAAGAGAGGGTCTGCACTCTGCAGTCCTTGCAAGCCCCAAGCTGGCTGTTTTTGAAGTTGGAATGTAGCCTATCGACCGGGGCAAGCATGCGTTTATCTCCGGATTCCGCCAGCTCTGTACCACACACACTATACTGCTTCCTATCTCTTTCGAACCGGGGTCCTTTTTGGTGGGCAAAAAAGGAGTACAAGGCCACCTGTGAGTTTTCTGCACAAAATGTTTTTTTTTGCTGGTGCAAATCGACACAATTTGTGTGCTTTACATGCTTAGCTCACTGGTGGGAACTAGCCAAAAAGTGTCCTTGATTACGATCCAATGAGGACGTGGAAGCCCGCAGTCAGGACTCGGGGTGTCGTAGATAAATGCCGAATTAATGAGACGGTTTTAAACATCTGGCATGGACCAGACCTCGTGGTGCTTTCTGTCAGCAGGGACGCCATTTTTATTCTGGGGAGAAACATGTTTGTGTGCGGCTTTTTCAATGGTCGGGGGCCTCCCAAATTTTAGAGGGGGGGGATGCTGGGTGGGAAATGTCATACGTGAACTGTCATGTCCTAGTTTTACGGCGTTGACGTGCCACATTTTCAATTAAATGTTCAAATTACTCGCATAGATATTCAGGACACACAAATACAGCGATTTCCTGTTTTGGACAATACTCGTTTGTATAGTTTCTGGCACAGTGCGTGTGTCACATGCAGAGATCAACATGTTATTTTTCCAAACTAATTAATTTACACGTATGACTGATAGAATATGTTGTTGGGTATCAATTTATATAATTAATAATTATTTTTATAATTATGAACATTGGACCGCAGCGCACATTTTGCGGTATGAATTATTACAGTACTGTACTCAGTATTAATTTTTGGAGGTCACTCTTCAAACGAAACGTTTACATGTGACATACTCATTTGAAGTTTAAATTCAATTTGAATGTAAGGCATCACACATAGGAGGCCCCCAAATGAAGTGACATTACGGCCCACCTCACCCAAAATGTAATTTGGAATCCATAATTGAACTTCCAATCCCAGTTTTCGCAATGCCGTCGCCTGCCATTTGCTGAAAATTTCTCGATATATTGGGTTTTATCACGTGTTGGAATCAATATGGCGTTGGGTAGGCTTCGGGGGGGTGAAATACTGATTGATTGCCCTGAAAGAGCGGGGTTTTATTGCAATCCGTTTGGAAGTGGAGGGTTGGATCAAACGCAATAACAAGACAGCTGTCATCTGGCACCACGTATTGTCATTGGTTGCCCGGCAGCCAAATAATGACTTGTTTGCACTATTCTCGCCATCACTATCGCCTTGGCGTCATTTTCCCAGTAATTAGCTTTCAGAATGAAGCCTCACTTCATTCGCTAGGAGGAAAAAATGGGTGCAATTTTATTGGGCGTGTGAAGCAAAGAGGATACTTACGTCACACCCGATATAATGTTCACACCATTCACTTTTGTGTGCACTTGTAATCGTGCAACGTTCAGTACTTTGTTGTGTTCTATACATTTCTGAAAGGGTATTGTACACTATCAGCACTTTTTCCACTTAGTTGAAAATTTTTATTCCGCATGGGAGGATCAATTGAAAGCATTTTTTTGGGGGACAATTACACACGGGAGCAGATAAAAGGAATTTCCACTCCCGAGTGAATGAGAAGGTTTATCCATTTACGCGCGTAATGTATAATTTTATATGTTGCGAATATACTGTAAATAAATAATATAATAATAAAGAACTTGAAATTGTTTTATCGGTGTAATAAAGAGGAGAAAATAAAAGCAACAGGTGAAAGTATTTTCAACACAATTATTCTGCTGGCCATTTTAATGTGGGTTCAAGAAACGTGCTTAAATTTTACAGTTTATACTTGAAGCTACTTTTAAATACATTTTTACTTACACGCTTTGAATCGTTTATCTACTTGACCTGCTAATTTATCAGTTTGAAGAAGTGCCTGGAATTTACGCTGCGTACAAAAAGTCTTCTGCTGTTGGTGTGAACTGCTTCGGAAAGCTTAATCGCAAGAAGCGCTTTGGTGTTTGAAAGTGCTTCGCCTCCTGGATCTTACAAATTGCATTTCAATGATCACGGACCTGGGGTATGGTCCTAATTTGCAATTAGGAAGTGCGGGTGGAGAATGCGTATTTCTTGCAATATCTTTAATTAGATGTCGCGGTAGAGAGAGAGAGAGAGGCTGGATGAGGGGGTTGAGAAAGTTCAGGAAGCCCGAAAGACCTACCTATAGGAAGCTTAAATGGATTTCTCTCCCACACTTTACACCACAGCATCTTGAGTTGGTCCTGGTAGCCATTTTCAGCACGAACCTGTTTTATCAGGCATAATCCATGATCAGTCAACAAGAAAGTGCTCTCGGCTTTCAAAAAAAAGCCAGTTGAGTGTGATAGATCCGCACACAAAAATTCTTTTTTTATCGATGTTTGCCTTTCGACGTAGATAATTGCAGGTCAAGCCGAAAAAATCACGTTCTGTTGATTCAACTTCATCCGTGTGATTAGCTGGTATCAAAACACGTTTGCTCTTCGATTAAGCGGAGTGTGGCAGATAAAGTGCGACCCATGCAGGTCATTGTTGTCTCTTAAGAATTGACCTGTTGCGCAGTTATATCCTGGTAGTCATACTTCCCGTGTGTCTTTCCTGTCATTTGGGTTGCTCTGAGCAGTCAGGATAATTTTTTTCCCCTCTTCTATTCATATTCGGTTGATCCTCCACGAACAAGTTGGGCCTGTTTGTATACGCAACACCCCGTGTATAATCATGCTGCGTACCTTTTAGGAGGCGTCGTTGACTTCGAATTGAAAGGCGGAATAGGCGTCGCTTGGCGTCCCTTGGAGTGCTCAGCTGGCAGTCCGGGTTCTCTCGGTTGTTCTTAGGTGAGCCGATGGTTGGCCCCTTTTCCTCCAGTTCAAAATGGAACAAATGCAGCGGTTTAGTTCTCGGCTTTCAAGGTCCCTTGCCAACGCGAGGCTTCAATTTGGCGTGCAGTTACCCACCCCTCCACCCCCTCCTTCTACCATCTCACCCCTTTTCCGAGCGAAAGCAGGCAATTTCCACAGAGATTATTCAACTCTCGCCTTGCAAATTGGAGTCGCTGCTGCTGCCGCCGCTACACATTCTGAGAGAGAAGCAAGCAAGCAAGCAAGCAGAGGGGGGGTTAGGGGCGAGAAAGGAGAATGCCTTTCCGTGTCTCGGGACAAACGCCTCCACTTGTTCTCACGTGGCGATTTACAGCACTGCGGATGCAGGTTTAATGTCAGCCCAGCCACAGTCAATTAAAACCGATGTACTCCTTGCTTCTTCTCCCTGGAGGGATACGGTTCACGGGGTATTGCGCGGCCCGCTGGGGACAAACCCAGATGGAAACTCGGGCTCAGAGAGAGAGAGAGACTCGAGTTCCATTTGTTGTAATGCTGTATACAAATCCGGTTTGTCATATTTGGCTGTAATGTCAGTGACAAGAACCATGAAATGTTATACAGTATGACTAACACTGGAAAGGCCATTGACGGTACCGAGTGTCAAATCTGCCAAAAAGTATTTATGTGGCTGATATGTAATGAGATGTGAAAGACTGAATTATTTTATGCCAATGCACAAAGGCGATGATGTGAATTTTATGATCTGTATGAAACTGAATGGACTCGTGTTTATGTGCTACAAACGCAAAAAAAATATCAACATGTTATATCTCACAGCTTGTCATGTTGTTTAATAATCCAGCCTATTAGTTCCAGTCAGGGCTGCAATATGAACGTACGTATATAATTCAAAAACAATGGAAATAGTTTTTAGAGTTTGTATCCTATACGCACAATGCTTTGTTTGCTAAACGTAGACAACAATGACCATGTATATATATGCTTACTCAAAATATTATGCTGAAACTGCCTCCCTGTTTACAAGACAAATGACTCGCCTAAAAGTCATTCAAAACATGTGAAAGGATTTATAACTTGGCGGTATCGACGACGGATCCAATTTGCGTAATGACATATAAAGCTGATATAAACCTCGTGACAAACGCTTCTCCTGGAAATTCGGACTATTCCGATCCGTCAACGTCGAGGGGCCTCCTGATTTTCCAAAGTCATTACGGGGACATTTTCTGAAATATCGCCTTGATTTAGAGAATCCGGGACCCACCAAAATCCCGCCCCGGGACTGACCTCACAGACAATGCATAACCGGTCACAAATCTACTTCATGGCCGGGTTACGACATCCAAACAGTTTTTTCTGCGCCTATATCTCTCTAAAAGGAACCTTAAAAAAACCGGCATGATTAATACGAAGCCATTTTCTCACACACTAAAAAGTCACCAACACTCAATGGGATTCGAACTTTTCCGAGCGAAAAAAAAATCAGCTTTTCAAAACTTTTCCTAACTCTCATCCTCCCTCAGGATAAGAAATCCCTTTTCATGCCTCTAAATTCCTCACTTTTTTCTGGGAAAAAAAGATAAAACATTTTTTTTTGAAAAATATATACTGTATCCGTTGTGGGTATATGTCAATTTTTTCGACCGTTTCTAGGGGTCGAAAAACGAAAGCCTTTTTGTGTCACTTCATAAATGTCGCGGATTCATCACATTATACGAACCGGTACACCTACCAGGGTTGGTTGGGAGAGGAAGAGCTAATGGCAAAACTCTGTCCCCGGATTACACGCTTCTTTTCCGAAGGGAAATAGGCCCCGGTCCCAATATTCGCTGCAACAATGTCACATCGTAATGGGCATTATATGGACAGGATTTACATACCGCGTTACACGGATCAATTATTGGATAATTAGCTCGCTCCATGAAATTGGGTTATGTTTATAACTATTTTTTTTCCGGGGGAAAGTTTGTTGGTACGAGTCCGTCATTTACAATGACGTTGCGTCCGCTTAAGGGCAATAAAGCTCTCCCAGGCAGAGATGGAAGGCTTGTGTAGGGTTGGGGTCAGCGAGGGAATTCCTAGAGTCAATCTGAGGAGCCCTTGTTGGCAGTTCTCCCGCAACTTGTGGCCTCAATTATCGATGAAATGTCTTGAGGGTGGAACCCAACGCAGGAGAGCGCCCCAGAGTGTTTTGTCTTCCTTTTTTTTAGTTCTAAGAAACCTACAAAAATCGGTGAACAAATTGAGATTTCGGGTCGTCCAGTCGTCCAGTAAACTAATAGTTGCATTACATCACGATTTTTTTCGGGGGGTTTTTGCACAAATTTTGCACAAAATGGGAAAGTCTGGCTCTCACATATACGAACCATTTGGTTCTCCATTAAGTGGCGCTAATTCCGGTACAATTGGCGCCATTTCGTCTTCCGTTTGGCTGGTGCTGGATCACTCTCGAAACCCAAAGTGCAAATAATTATGCAAATTAGCCCATGTAACTTCCCCCGATAGCGCGGAACGACTGCCAGTAAGTAGTCCTGAAACTTTTTTAAAAAACGTGTGACATCTACTCCCACATAACACCAAGAGCTTTAAAAACCAAGCAACCATTAGGGGGCTACTTTTTGGGGGGAAAGTGATGGAGACGAAATCAATTGCAGGCAGACTTTCCCCTTTTTTTTTGGAGGGATGGGTCGGAAATATGGCGGAATAAAGTGCCAGGATTGGGGGGGAATGCTGTCTCATCCTCCATCGCGACAATTCCTCTTTTTTAAAGACCAATGACATCCATTATGAAGTTAATTTTCTTCCCAATTTCCGTGCCTCATTCAGGTCGGATTCGCTACAAGTGAGACGAGGCTATATAGGGGCAGATAGAGAGGGAGAGGGAGAGAGAGAGAGAAATGTATAGAATGAGCGAAACTTCAAAGGGGACACCAGGCCGCTTTGAAATTTCGGAGCATTGAAATACCTAGAGATGAAACTGGCAAAAGCGACTTTCATCTCGGGTATCTTCCACTATATATATAACCCTAGCTCTCCGTTTTCTAGTTTCTCCCAAGCCCTGGGACTCACATTCCCGCCGTTTCCCCTTGATGTTTATAGTCCACGTAACAAACAAGCGCAGCTGTAATTGACGTCTAGCACGGAGCGTCTCAGCCGCACGCCTCTATTTGTCCAGACCAAACTAGCATCTCGATTGATTTAGGCTCGAACATTTCCAGAACCCAAGGCTCATAATAGTCATAGTAAAAAAAGCTGGAACCATGAAATGTATTTTGCCATTGACATGACCCAGAACAATTTTTTTTGCAACCGTATATAGTGTTGAAATTGTGCACATTTTTTTCAGTCGCAGCTTAATGGTAATATTTACTTTTGTAGGATATTAAAACAGGCATTGTTTTTTGAAAGTGTGTTGCAATTCAGCGTTTGTGCATTTTGATAAAATATGCCTGCCAGGCAACCAGTTGAAAACAAGAGTTTATTTCCCCGCCACCTATACACTTCCCTTTGTAGTCTGATATGGCCATTGTACTATTTATACTGTATATGAGAAAAACATCTCTTGCTCTCTCGTGAATAATATATAACTTCAGATTTTTTTAACGGTTGGCTGAGGGTTTATTATAACAAGAACTATTATTTTTGGACCAATTTGGTATTGTTCTCGAGAGCTGCAATGTCAATATTTTCACCTTCAGCAGTCCTTTTATTGAATACGAACTTTTGAACATTCATACGAAATCAGTCGTGTGTGGTCTTGTTTACCGATGAGAACTCTATAGACCGACCGGGTAACGTTTTCTCGTCATTTCCTTCAAAATTAGAAATACTTACAAGTCGGCGCGTTAAAATTGACCTAATCAGCCTGACTGACAGGAAATATTTGCATGCATAGCAGAAATATTTTGCAAGTTTTCACATTATTTCGTAGTCATTTTTGTTGCTGAAGTGGGGAGGACCATCACGAAAACATTATCGACCAGAAGAGCCTTGGCTTGCATTAGGTTCCCAAATCCCCGAATCAAGTAGGCAGGGCGAAGGCTTTAGAGGCGATGGGTCAAAGGTCGCCTCCAGCCTGTGCAACGAAGTTTCAGGCAGGGCCCGGATTATTCTGCTGGAGGCAAGTGCATGGCAATGTCCAAGGGATTTTGACGGACCGTCCAAAAGCCCATAGCACTGGTCATTTCCTGCATACTGAAATGGTGGAGTGTAGCCCCATCCCCTCCCAGTTTTTTTTGTTAAACTCATTGAAAATGGACGGCCCTTGTGAGACATTACAATCGATTTTTTTTCGTCTAGTACAGAGTGCTTTCAGCAGCTGCAGTAAAAGGGATTAATCGCATTCCATTTTAATTCCGGTTCGCAAATATCATGGGCCCGTTCAGGGGGGAAAAAATTCCCAGGCGCAAATTTGCGAATAATTTTCTTTGTGATAAAAATACGCCCGCACACGTCCAATTTGTATTTTTTTTAAATCCAGGAAAGTGAGACGGAGGCTTGTTTTGACTATAAAAAAGTGCCACCATTTTGGGGCTACCCAGAAAAGTTTCGACAGCAACTGTGTATATGCCTATAGTATATTCCAGCCCCCAACCTGTCGCTTGCAGGCCTCCATCCCACACCTGTTTATCTACAACCGCACCGCACTGCATGTGAAATTTGGGAAAGCCGATCGTACACGGTGGTCCTATCTCACCCTAACAGAAACCCAGCTAATCTGTCAGATTCTAAAGTTTCTCCTGGATTCCCCCCCTTCACTTACTTAAAACAAAAAAAAGTTGACTCGGCCGGCGTATGATTATAATGGCTTCTAGCTATGAAGCCGACTATCTTAGTCTTCTCTCTACACATGAGCAAACTTTGTGGCAGGAGGTTGGGGGAAGGATTATCAGATGGTTCCTGCCGACAAAGACGTCCTCTGGGAGTCAGAAAGCCCAAAGCAATGAATATAGGCGTATTAGTGAGAGTTGCAGTGTGCTCTAGAGCTGTCAGATAAAGGCCTGAGACGTGTCAAATTTAGGCGCAAAGTGCCGTGGAGCAGCCGAGGTGCCTTGTCTGTCACGAGTATACTAGGGTTTATAAGCTGGAAGCAAAGGGGAATAGAGGGTAATTGAACAGGAAGGGGGGGGGGGGGTCGATTTTTGAAGGTGTGAATAATTAGGATGCTGCTGTAGTGACACAAAATATTTACTGCATAAATTGTCAGTTTTGCTATACCTATTTGTGGGGTACGAAGGAAGCAGGCAGCAAAAATATTACGCTAATGAGCAAAACTGGCAGTGTACAAATTACTCCTTTTGTACTGGACAATAGCAATGTCCTCAAGCAAGGCAAGCATTTATTTTGACAAGAGAAGGATTGCCTTGCCATTCAAGAGAGATGTACTGCATGAGCCTGTTTGTGAGCCGAGCCAATTAATAAACAAAAACTAGCCTGGACTCCAGCCTCATAAAACCAATCTTGATTCTTTGAGGGAGGCAAGTCCGATTCTGAGGAAATGGGACGAAAAAAAAGGGGGGGGGGGGACGTTGAAGGATATTGAAGTAATCCTCGGTGAAGCACATTTTGGTCCTGACATGTGCTTTCTCAGGAGAGAAAATGCAGCTGACTGGATGGCAAAGTTGGCGAAACGGAGGCCGGAAGAGAAAATGCTTGAAAAATAAGAAAAAAAAATCGGTCATGGGAAAGGGTTAAGGCAGAGGCTATTTTACTTTGCGGCTGAAAGGGTTCGCTAATAAATCAAATAGAACTAGTAAATAAACCCTTCCCAACCTGGAAGACTTATCAGGATTGGAGGAAAGATATACGAGAAGATGACGTTGTTCTACGGCTTACAAATAACGATGAACCCATTGGAGATATTGAGGTTTCGGACTCTCTTCAGTTATTACCGAACTGGTTATAAGAAAACGCTGATTCTTACTCACAGCGTTTGCTAATAATAATAATAATAATAATAATAATAATAATAATAATAATAATAATAATAATAATAATAATGTTGGTCAGCAGCCTAGTACAACTATTTACTCCAGAGATAGCTCGATTACCTTTTGCAGTTCAGATTTTTCCCTCATTGATGTCGCTCTTGAACATTCGTTTTTCTTTTTTTCTTTCCTTTTCCCGGCAATTGCCATGTGTATCAGCGTGATATTGCGGATGAAATCAGATATTTAGAGTGAGAAAGGGCGTTGTCGAGGCGAAGAGCAAGTTAGAGCCTGCAAAGCATGGCACTGCTGCTGTTTATGATGTGGCGCATTACCCAATCTGCAGGAGTTGGCACCTACCCAATGTCTCTGGGCGGCGCGTTTCGGCATAAAGCCAATGCAATATAAAATTACGAGAGCAAAACTTGTCGCAAACTTTCCTCCTAACGTCCTCCTAAGAGAGAGGAGGAGGGGGGTTGGGAGCCCCTTTTCGGAGTGATGTGAAGGCAGCAAGTATGACATCCGGAAGAATTTCTTACAAGCCAGACCAACCAAAACCCCTTTGGGGTTATGTGACCGCGAAATGTTTCAAGCTGAGTAAACAGATGTCATGGTGGAGATTTGTGAGCGCACGGACTCAATATCATGGAGCCAAAGTGTATGGAAAATTGAAATAAGAACCAGTTCAAAGTGAGGATTAACTGCGTGAATTTGTAATTGTAATCTGGCTCTCCCTTGCCACCCAATGTCTCGTAAAATATTTATGAATTTTGGAAACTCTCCCCCCCCTCTTCCACCGTAATGGGGCTCGAAACTCTCCTACTGAGAAACCTTCCCATAATTATTAATGCTGGATGAGGAATTCTGGACTGCACCGTTTCCTCTCGCAACTTTCCACGTGCCATTTACAGAATTGTTTAATATCTCATGGCTCCAGCTAAGGGTCGTTCCCACTGATTATGCGATCAAAATGTAGCCTAAAAATTGATGGGAACTGTCCGCAGTGTGAAGGTGCGACCCTCCATTTTTTTGTCAATTTCACCTCCCCCCAAATAATATGTGAGGGCACCCAAAAAAAATCAAGAGAGAGAAGCATAGAGAAAGAGGCCCTCCCCAGCAGCCTCTCTTTGATGTCAATTTCGAATGAAACAGTTCAAAGTGGCTCTGGCTCCATGTCGCATTAGGAGCCCTTCTCGGCAGGCATTCACCAAAGGAATTGTATTAAAAACAACAGCGCGACGCATCAGCAGGGCACTGCTACTGAAGTACCCTTGATGATATAAAGCTTGCCAAAGAGGGTTCCTCAGCAAGGGCTTTCGCAGCCATCACAGGCCATGAAGGCACTCTGCTGGCTCGGTTCTGCCTATATCAAATGGTGGCTTGTTTGGCAAGGGAGCACGTGACAGGTCCATGGAAATAAGTCATGGTGATTGGCATTTATAACAGGTCGCGGTGTCATGTTGAATGAGACGGAGTGCGCTTGTATAAAAAATAATTGTGTCCAGAGAAAAGTTTGTCGCCGTGGAAACAGCAGTTACTGTACCAAGCAAATAATAAGCTGCCCACATATTTTATTTATAGATATGAAACTACCTTGTCCTGACACTTTTCTTTTGTATAAAGTCAGAATAGGCTCACGGTTTATTCAAGCGCGTTTTACATTATTTAAAAGCCCAGTAACCCGGATGGTTTCTGGCCCCTGGGCAATCCCTTATCAGCTCCATGGGGCCTACAATCCGTCATTCACGGAGCTTCCCTGTCGTTGCCTCAATTATCTCTTCCGACGGAGCTCACTCGAGAATTGAAAGGAGCTTACAATCGCAAAAAAAATCGTTCAAAAATTGACCTAAAAATTGGCAGGAAAACTTTACAAAGAAACACAGGAGCGAATTTATTAATAACACTTCTCGAGGGGGCTTTACTGGATCCATAATCTGTTCCATCTGGTGAAAACCCGGAGGCTTTTTGTCCTTCTCCTTGTTCCTATCCGCCTCTATTGTTTTCCAGATTGCTCGCAAATCTGTAAGGTCTTTGTGAGAAGACCCCCTTAACTCTGGAGGAACAGTAGGGGAAGGGCCGCTGGGTAAAAGAGCCATTATGCCCTCTGAATGAGTCCTGCATGAGAGATGGCCTCGCCCGGATTCCCGGATTGCCAAAAAGGTGCAGTCCAATCCGGCTCCGGTGGATTGTGGACATGGCGGGACACTAAATCTCTGGTTTATGCTCCCCAGGGAGTACGGTTGTAGGCAGTAAAACACAAGAGTAGAGGAATGCCTTGGTTGAGCTATTTTTATACGACCAGGGGTCATGACCTCCGAGCATTAAAACCATCTCTAAACGGGGCCAAATTCGCCACCTAATCACACGACGTCGATTTTTACGACACTTGTAACTACAGGGTGTCCCATCATGTCCATAGAGTCAAATTCCGAAGCTGATACATTTTGCAGTCACATTATCCCCTTGTTTATTTTCAAGCCTCACTTTCCGAGAAGGGTAACGCTCCAAGTCCTATTTTTTTCTAGCATCAAATTAATGTCCTCTCACTTCCGTCTGTGGCCAAAAACCATCGTCGAGGCCCAGCAGAAACCTAACGCCCAGCATGGTTCAATTTACACTCCGGAGTGGATGGCAACCACTTTGGGACGAGGTAATCACTCTTTTTGTCGATAGGGAGCGACTAAGTTGTAATTAAATTCCAGGGGCTCGGAATCAGGTTTCCCACTTTCTGCTCGTCCATTGCCAGGGAAAGGGCCAGTTTCTGTTTCAGAGTTTGCTCGCTTGATTTCGTAATCCAATCAAAAGAGCTTGGCCGGATCAAAAAACCGTACGTCGCGTCATTCAAAAAAAGTGGGACAAGTCAGTTTTTTGACACACCCTGTAGTTTAATTACGAATGCAGAGTCTCCATTTCTAGGTTTCGAATGCCATCACCGCTCTTTTGATTCACGAGAGCTGCTCGATTATTTATTGATGATGTCTATCCACTCGGACGAGAGGATGCTGCCTGGATCTCTTTGTCAATAAAGCGAGTTTAATTGGCAGTTATGAACCATCCATGTATGGGCGAACACACCGTGGTCAAAATTGCACCTCGTTTCTAATGCAGGTTAGCAGGACAGCGTTTTACTCTAATGCTTCATGACCCGAACTATTGATTCTGTCCGGGTGCTGAGGGTATGACACACACACACAAAAAAGAAATCCGGGGAAAAAAGATTATTACACACCGTTCGTCCTGAAATTTGTGGGTCGAATAGAAAATTTCTGCCACTTGCATGAACCTCCTCTGTCGCTTTTAATGATTTAATTGCTCATTTTTTGGGGGGGAAGAAAAATCCATAAAAAGCTGATATGTCAGGTCTAGCACGTGGGTGGGCGTTTCATTTATACCCCCTCCCAAAAAACGGGGACTATAATATTCAGTAGGATTGTTCTCCGCAACAGCGAGGCTCCCTCGAAAAGGACGCAGCACCCCAACCAAAATGAAACTCTGTGGGAATATAAAGTAGTACTCTGCCAGTGCCTCTCCCTCCAAAACACCAATGTATTCTGGGCTCATAAATCCCATCGCCATTAGATATAAATCCGGGCCGGGTCGATGCTCCTCGCTCAGTCAGAAAATCTGTAGGACTTATTCCACCAACCCGCACCTAGTTTATTCACTTTATTTTTTTCACCCACCTATACCTCTGAATATTTTGGATATAAGTTCGGTGGGAATCAAATACGTCTTTCCGGTTAAGAAACGGTTTGAAAGTTTTCTTGACTTGTTAGAGCCGTATTGTAGTGTCGCGAAGGGCATTTTTTGGGAGGTGGCTTTTTCATTGTGGGTTTCTAGTGCAAAAGAAGGCTGCCTGTTGGCCGATTTTGGAGATTCCCGAGTCCAATCCTCTTAGACTGTCAGAGCCAGGCCTTTCTGGCGCCTTCTCCACCCCCACAAAAAGGTTCCCCCCCTCTCCCTTATAAGAACTGTGGAGGATATATCTGGCACCGTCAATAAACTGGCAGAAAAGTACTGTGCAAGGTTGCCTATGGCTTTAGGCGCTGAAGAATTTGCATGGCACAGTGTGTGTGACGCTCTGAAATTTTGCGTTACCCAGAGCGAATCGGAATTGTTCGCATTCTCAGCCTCTGAAATGCGATTTCAGCAGGGCGAAATGTCGCAGGTAACGGATTTTCAGGCATTCGGGTTGCCATTCCAGCGTTAACTGTACACAACTTTGCAGCGTTGGAGGGAATCGCTTTGACTGCTAGCTGTAAGTGACAGGATGAGGTTTTGTGACCTGTCCGAATCTCTGCGCAATTTGCTGAAACCAGTTCTTGTGCGACTCGTTAACAAAAAAAAAATCAACATGTAATGTGCGTTTGTACTGATGATTCAAAGTTAAACACCAAGCCTCATCCCAAATTTGGGTCCACAACATAATGCAGTTTTGTGTGCGCACAATATCCGCACAATTTCTGAGCGTGTGAAATTTTCCCGGCCGCATAACCGGAACGCACGTTTTGGCACTCGGAAGCTTCCCCGGACAGGACGCTAAATCCGGTGGCTTCAGCACATAGTATCGTCGCAATTTCCGGCTGTGGCTTTACCTCATCTGATCAGGGNGGGGGGGGGGGGCTTTCCCCAAAATTTCGGCTGAGAGTCCAACTGTCTGCACGTGTATATCCAACCATGTGTCTGCAGCCATGCGGGAGGATGGGCGCAAACAAGCCGTGGTAAATGCTGAGGAGGCGTGTGTACCAAACCCGCAACAGCCATTATTAGGCCTCGCCAGTGTTGCAGGCCGCAGTGTTTGTCCGACGGTCACCGCATCAGAGAGAGAACCCGTGTTAAACACCGTGTAAAGTCATGTGCGCTCACGCAAATGGACACTGTCATACGGTACAAATATTGCTGCGGTGATGAATCGGGAAGGGGAAAGGGCCGTCAGTCGTTACATGTCCCAAACGGTTTGAATTCAGCTGCGATGCAAATATTTTTGGCGATACACTCTCGTACACATAATAAACATTATCGTACAGTCATAATAAAGTATGTCCGGGGCTACCTAATACACGTTCAGACTACTGAGAGTGCTGATGGCTTGATGTGCTGCTGATTGTTTTTGGAGTATAAATACCCAAAAGGTAACATGGGTCGCTTTTTATTCTTGAATGATGCAATCCATGTAGGATTTGTTCTGGGTTTTCATATATCACAAAGTTGGACGGTGTTATGCAATAATGAGTTAACCCATATGAGAACAGTTTTGAGAACAGTGTCCTTTTGGGTCATTTATGGCAGAAGTTAGCAGATTTTTCTAGATTTATTGTAACTTTATGAAGTACGATCCTTTGGGTATTATTATGGACTTAACTATACATTTTAACGTTTTTTGGGGGTTGACACATTATTGCATAAACCGTCAGTTATATTGAACCCTGTTTACGAGAGAGTCTTGCCTCGTGAAGCGTGTAATAGAAGGACGTGCTGCCTTTTGTTGTAAAGGAGTGAGATGTCAGCAGCAGGACCACTCTCAGAAATGGCCGAACAGGGACCACCTCCCTTGGAAAATCTGTGAGAAGAAGTGCGGGTGTATAGATGGAATGTAAGTCTTTTGGGAGGTATCTCGGCGGACTTGAGGATGCAGACCTGGAGCCTTTAGATGGAATGGGGAAGTAGGTCCCGTAAACTCCCGGGTCTGCTGGGCTCTCCACGTTGGTTGGAAACTGCTTCGTTTGCAGCACAAAATCATATTAGTTGACGTGTTAAGCTCGCATGTAGCATGTTTGCGAGCAGTTAAATCTATTTTTTTCTTCTTTCCTCGGAGGTGGAGCCTGGAAGGAATGCAGAGAATCTCTAGGGACGCACTGGTTGAACAACAAAGTGCGAAAATGTGGCGAATTCCTATATAACGCTAATGGGCTTGGAGCACGAGGCCATTCGATGTAAGAAACTGAGATTCGGGAGTCTACAGGGTGTTCCGTCGGCTTATAATGTCACTTCTACATAAAATGATCATCTGACTTCACACCATTGTTGGTCCAATTTCGCGGACCAATTTGGCGCAACTACTGCACCGGTGGTCATCTCCGGTAGGAAAACCCATGATCGATACTGTCAGGTCTGCTCTTCTGGAAGCCAACTCTCCCCCCCCCCCTTTTTGCCCCCCACCGCATTTCCCCTCAGGCGATAGTAAATTGGGACGTAACAGGACTATGGGAAAACCGGCGGCAGGCCGTACAATAACACCGCAGCAGTGAGCACGGATATTTATGGTAAAGGTGATGTCAAAGCCAATATAGGTCGGTGGCTCTAACCTTGCTCTCGTTTCTCATCGTTTCTGCTGGTTAATTCCGCCGTCTCTTGTTGCCGGAAAGGTGTATCGGACAGATTGGGGCAGAGAGCCCGAGTCCCTAAACGAAGGTTAGGTTCGAGCATGAAACACGGTTGCTCTCATTAGTTCCAACAGTATATATAGTGACTAGTGGCGAGGCAGGCCAAAAAACTGGGCGGACTTTTTTCCCCCCTCGAACCTAAACCGCCAACGAAATGAACTGCTTCAAAAACCTGACAAGGCAAACGGCGAAACTGTCAAAACCAGGAGCAAAAATTGCCATTGAACACCATTGAATGAAAAATTTAAACAAGAGTTGTCCGCATCCAGTGTCTTTTTTTGTAAAACCGTGTGCTATTGCAATAAGCCGATATGAAAACAGGGGATGAAAAATGACATTTTTAAAAAATGTCACCAGGCCTGAAAAAATGGTATCCTCAGCAAATATTCTGTTTGTGTTCCACCTAAATATCAATATTTTTTTAAATATCAATGCTTTGATATTGACCAATATATGTTATTATAGGATATGTACAGTTGTTAGATTTTTTGTAATTATGTAACGGTATATCAAAAAAATCATACAAATTAACGAAAAACAATTCAGGCTCACTGGGATATTAGTTATATTAAAACAGCTGTAAAACGAATAGCTAAATTGTAGCGTCTAACCGATTGCTGCTTTTCAAACTGATTGATATGGCAAACAATTCGTAACATGGTGTTCCTGTCTTTAAACTGTGGTCTTGGCAGCACACCAACTTGCATAAAACCGGTACGCAAACCTGAGCTTGGCGAAATGGGGGGAAGAACCTTTGCGAAATTACGAGGCAATTATTCGCCAATCCTGGGCTCCAATTACAGCCTGTAGGGAACGATAAGCATGTATTATTTAGCGTCAGAGTGGAAGTGCGGTCTCATTCGCGGTGGGACTGAGTTGCACACAACAACGTTGATTGATTGGAACCAGATCAATTTCACTAAATGGATGCAGACCCAAGTCAGACCGGATTAGTTCGCTGCGTTTGTTTCCCAACTTTCAAGGCTCATACTTAATAATACAAGCTCGGTTGACAGTTCATCAGAAGGGGCGTGGCTTGATTTAAATGCACGCAGCTTTTTCTTTTTTGGCAAATTGCCTGACTCGTACAAATTTGTCATTGGTCCGGTCTCTCTCTTTTTTCCCCCCAGTTTCTGTTTTATATGCGGTGGTAATATTATTTTGATTCTCCGAACCCCGCGGTATGGTGGGCCGAAATGTTTGAAAACTGCTGGATTGCAGATGGAGGCCAACCCCGGTCACTTTTTGGGTAGTGGGAGGGGGAGGGGGGGGGGTGCGACATCTGCCGCCGCATCCTCGTCGGTTGCATGCAAACGACAGCTAGTCAACATGCTTTCCGAGTTCCAGTCCGGCGGATCGGTGGGGGACAAACCGTGGCTCGAATTTTGTTGCTCGGAGAACATATGAACTGAGCACACTCACTATTACACCGCCCCCCCCCCATTTTTTGGCGGATTTTGGATCAAAGCAGGCCGATCTGTCAACCGTTGCGGCACAGGACAAGGCGAATAGACGTGATTTAATTATCAAGGGCAACAATGCATATTTTGTAAAGATTAGTTGCATTTATACCACAAAGATACAGTACATGTTGGTTGTACAGTCTGCCCACAACGCAGTGTGAATTAGGAAAAACTGGAGGGCTGATCCTCCGAGAGTTTATGCAAATCGGAGTGATATTTTGCGTACATGTCAATGAATTCTGGAAAATATAGCGATGTGCTCTGTACAGCCTTTTCGCCCAATTGAATTAACTAGTAACCAACATTTGGTGCAAACCCGGCTTTGTCTGTACGTGGAATATTCCAATTTTGGTCCATATTAGTTTGTCAATTACAATGGAAAATTACTGATTGTTATTTAAACATTATGACATGATTGAAATTGACATGCCAATATTGTAAAATCTCCGACTTGGCAACTGTCCTGGACAAACGTTACTTCTTCAGTGTTTCCCCCTCCCTTGGATCATCCAAACTCCTCGTTCGACCCAAGTCTTTTTCGGCTTCAAACTCTGGAAGACTCGACATTCCCAGACAAACCTGAGATGCGAAGTGGAAAGGAGGGGGGAAAAAAAGATTTGGACAAATTTGGTTTACTCTGCTGGGCGCCCTCAGGACCATCTTCAGTCATTTCAAGCTCTCTTCCTATTCATCTTTCCTGCTACAAAAAAACAGCATGTTTTCTACCTGCCATTTCTATCGTTTCATATTTAGGCTCTGGTTTTGCCATTTTTTGTGCCATGCAGAGATTTCAGGTGCTACTTTTTTTTTCTCTGGCTCCCGAGGGGGTTTCTGTGCGATATGAAATTGCGGATTTTGGGTCTCATACAAGTGTAGCAGCGGTCCGATTTTATTGTAATACAAGAGCCACATGTGGTAGAGGATTTTGCAAAAAAAATGCACCTGCAACAACGTAAGGATCGGGAAAACTGACTAATGCAAATTACATTTTTTTTTATCGGATAAAAATCCTCATGCATGTTCGACCTGCCCTTCCCCCGGATTCCCTATTCGTTAGGGCGTCGGTTTTGACGTGATTTCATCAAGTAGAGTGTTGAAGCATTTTTTCGAGCGATAAGTGGAAAGCGTGATTAATGTTGTTGCGTGCAGAGGGTAGGGAAAGTAGAGAGAGAAAAAATTCTTTACCGATGCAGCTGTAGTCTCCTTTGTGTCTAGAACTGAGGTGGAAAGGACCCATGGCAGCCACTTCATTTGCATGTTTCCCACGAACACTTCGCCGTTTGGTGCACACTGGAAACACTGAATGCGTAACTACCAAATGCACGAACGGTTGCAACGAATTGAAAATCCTTGATGTTGCTGAGGCTTAAAACAAAACAAAAAAATGGTTGGTAACCGCGGACGGAGCCATCAAGTGCATCGCGTGAAAAATACCTGAAGCATTAGCTGATGCAGCATGATTCAGTGATTCATTTGAACAGTATCTTCTACTAGAAAGCCACTCTTAAAATAATATGAGTAGTACTCGATTAGAGATATTTTAAACTGAAAGCTTCTCTTATTCATTTTGCTACTTATGTGCGACATAAAATTCTGGAATTTCCAGCGCAAACGTTTGCTAAAATTTTCTCTCTCTCGTGCTTAGCTGTTTCACCAGCAGATTACTAAAACACATGTTTTCTCTCTTCTCAAAGTCCGATTTAGAGGGGGGTGAAAGTACCGCCCCCATCCTAATTACTGAATCTTCGACAGGGTTGAAATGTAGCAGAGGAATAACAAATTCGGTGTTAGCCTGAATTATCCAACCCTCCGCAAACCCGGGCACATGTTTATTTCAATACGTGAACAGCTCTGGGCGAGGAAAAGGGAATAGTTTCCAGTGACTTTTAGAGTTTGATGTTGTGGAGAAAGAGAGAGAAAAAAACGTATGGTTTCCTGTTTTCTCCGGGCGTTTCCTTAAAGTTGAATGAAGCCTTAATTCGTGTGGAAATCAAAGATTCGGACGCAGATTTGTGGCGATTGGGGGCGAGTCAGCTTAAATTAACGATAGGCTTTGAGTGGAAATATTTATAGCCTCTACAGGCCAGCCAGAAATGATGTAAATATTTACAAAACTAGAATGACGCTTATTTGTCATTGCTGCTTCCAAATATGACAGCCCTTTTCTGGCAGGCACACAAATTTTATTTGAAAGGTTTTCTAACCTATTGACATTTTGATGTCGCTAAAATCTGCAGGGGGTCTAATTATGCGTGGCCAAATGAATAAACATGCACTCACTCGCACAACTTGTTTACGCCCAACCTTTTTTTTTGAACGCATTTATTGATAGGCACGAGCTGTCCGATCTGTTGGCATTAATTGAACACATATTTTTGCACACAAAAAATCATTTTCGCAACCATTTTTTTGGCCCAACAATGTTCCAACAGCAAAAGCCACAACACCATGAAACAAAGCGGGTTCACTCAAAGGGTTTTCAGTCCGGATTCCAGTGGATTCCTAGGGGTATAAAAAACCATGGCCTTTGTTCTTTGAGTTGTAGCTTTCAATTGGTTGCTTCTTCTAGAAAGCGAAGGGCGGTCTTTTCTACATGTAACCCCGATGAAAAGCCGGAAGAGCAGGAGGAAACTAATTTCGAAGGTTGTCAAGGCGTGGAATGCAACGGAGCATGCGGGCGCGTTAGTTATGTATGAGGCAGTGAGGGGTGATAATGAGATCAGGAAGCCCAGGCCCTGGAATCAACCGCGCCGCTTGTCTTTGGGGAAATCTCGGATCGACTATTCGACAAAAAAAAAATTCAACCCGCCCACCACCTTATCCTACGATTTTTTTTTCTTATATAATACATTTTCTTTGATTTTTTTTGTGTGGAGATGAGGTGATGGGAGGGCCATTTTAAGGCCAAGTCACGCGCGGAGATCCGGGATTAGGACTGATAATGACCCGGAAACTCGTCTCAGTCTGGGGAATTCAATCAAGGAAGGGTTGAGTTGGTTCAATTTGGGGTGGGCTACTCTGCGGGATGGTTATATATAAGGGGCCTAATTTAATGGGAATATGTCTCGAGGATTGTGCTTAGATAAAATGCTGTTTACAGAAGAAAGACTGGAAATGACACTGCAGCAATAAGAGTCTTATTGCCCTGATATTAACTAATAACGCGTCTGCAATTTTTGTCCTTCATTGGTACCACCGCCTACGAACTCGAAATAATGATCCACAACCGACTGAAATAGCTGGTTTTATTCTCAGAAACACTTTGCTGAAAAATTACGGCCGAATGTTATAGTCGCTTGCATTGATTCCCTTTGCTGCTTATATTTATACAGAACAGATTTCGCCAAGTTTGAAATTATTACGTTTACTTTCGGAGGCGTAAAAAACGCAGATAGGGCGCCTGCCATGGGGGGTCCTGCCCTATATCACCTTCATTCCATCTCTATTTTTAATCTAGCTTCGGGCGACTGTCACTTTCCATTCACCTTTATTGGCGTTGGCGGCTTGTGGGAATTGGATTTGTTATACATGGCACGCTGTAAACCCAGAATGGGGAAAAATGCTAATGGAAAAGGATATGGAAGGAGATCTAGTGTTGCCCTGCAAAATGGTGAGTTTATGCACACCGATGCTGTCGTTCCAATGAGACCCTTTCCATTTGTTTCGGACACTCCGCTGCAAGCAGCACGGAATTCAATGGGACACTGGCCACAGACAAACACGACAAACAGTGCGCATTGAAAAATTGCGTTTGAGCCTTAACTAGACCAGTATCAAGAGCTAAGGGGCTTGGCTGGCCCCAGAACGCATTCCAGGCTAATCTAAATTCCATGTAGTAGTTGGCTGTAAGGATGATGGTAAATTACCCAAACGCGCTCGGAAGCCTTAGGAACCGCGAAAATAACGCAATGTGTATGCTTGAAGAAGGCCACTGTCGATAAATAATTTTTGCGAAATTAATTCAATAATGGGACAGTTTAATATATTAGACGAGTAGAGAGCTGGGTGAATCAAACTTTGTCCTATTCATCACTGCCCTTTTTTCATCAAACTTTCCCCCAACTGCTGGGTAGAGCACCGAGAGCCGGCTGTGAGTTAAACAACTTGAATGAATTCCCATGAGGGTTTAGACCTAGAGTCAACCTAATCGAACCTGAGCGGTTCCAGGGACAAGTGCGGGCCCGTAGTTACATTTTCGCACCCGGGGCTTCAGGATGGAGTAGCCTGGTTTTAAAAATTTTACGATCGCATTGCCTATTCTCTATTGCGCCTTGAAGTTAGTTAGAAGTGTATGAGGACAGGTTTGGGCGCGAATGATCCGAGACGGCGGCCATTGGCGAAATTGAAGGCGGACTCCTAAGAGGGTTGGCAGGCCGTGTTAGCCCTGGCGGATCGGGGCAACTATAGAAGCAAGCTCGAGGGACTCTGTCTGAATTATTCATCGCAGCCTGTCGTTTCCAAGTCGGATCCAAACCCGAGATGGTAAAACACACCGCTAAGGATAATGCGTTGGCGAAAATGGCGGAAAGGTTTGTCGCCATGCTCCCTGCCTCCTGACAACCCTGCTCTCTTTTTTTCCCCTTTTCGTCTGGCAACGGCCCGCTCTCTCAGCTCAGCCCTCATTTGGATGTGTCCTTTCCCTTTGAAGACCAAGCCGTTGACTCGTGACCTTACACTTCGCGTGATGTCAAAAACGGGATTGCTGCTGGCCCATTTAACCTTTGTCAAATTTAATGTGTGAGGGGGCGTAGCATAGTTATGAGCCCGTGGAAGTGGAAATGACAAGTGACGCACGTGGCATGTGCAGGGGGATACGCAAAACTTTCACGGCTACTAAAATTTGTTTGAGCATTCTGGTTGTAATTTGAAGGGATTACTGAAACAAAATGGGCAGACCAACACATTCTCTGTTAAAAAAATTTATCATCATTATTTTGGTTGTGACAACAACTGTTGCCTTGCATATTGTGTTGATACGTAGCATATACAGTAAGAGCTGCCATTTACAATGTGCAAATTTCTTTCTTGTATTATGAAGGCATGTTTTTTTAAAAGTTTTTATTATACTACTTGCATTATAAAAATATTACTAGGAAAGTTTTGGTTCAAAATGCGAAGTGTGGTTTGGCTGCGTTGGATATGTAGTGTGGCTTTGTTGCTTCTGCAGAACCTTTCATAACCAGCCGTAGTGCTTGCGTATAGCCAAGAGCAAGTTACCGACTTTGAAGCCGATTTTCTCTAATAATAACTATGAGTAGATAATTAATTTTGTCTGTAAAGGGATACGCGCGGTTGTTTCAGGGTCGATTTCGCATCGTGCATATAAGGGTGATGTGGTTTTCGTGGTTTTCATTGTGAAAGTAATTTTGCACTGCCTCACGATGAAAAATATTTCATTCCATAAAATGTGTCTTATGTTAAAAACGACCTGAAAGCTGCAGTCAGTGCTACAAATTCTAATCCATTACATCAGAGCGTGTCTTTCCAGTTGATGTATATTAATGATTGTGTAAAGAAACAACTTTTTATTCATAATAAATTTTTAATGTGTGCACTTTTTATTTATTTAAACCCAAGTGAGGTTTCCAAACGTGCTTAAAATTTAAACAAGATCTGCTTGCTCTTAGGCCTACACAACATTGTGAAATTCTACTCGTTTTGGAATCTAGTGGCATATTTTGTCTGTGGTATTTCAAAAGCAGTGCTCTGAAATATTAACCTCCAGAATTTCATTCTTATTATGCTGCCGCTAAGGGGAAACAAGAATGCGGCCAAGAACTCCAGGAGTTGAGATCAATGGTCCAGGTACATGGGAGGTCACATAAAGGCCAAACCATGCGGCCTATTAGGGGGAGGGCTTGTGTTCGCTAAATGGGGCCAAGAAAAGCCGAAAAGGGCCGCCCCTGCAACGGCCTCATTTGGTCAAGATGAAATTTTAACTACTCATTTTCTCCACTTTTATTAATAATTTAGAGGGGTTCCTGTGGCTATTCTTTAAAAATGCTGCCAGGGGGAAATCTTAACGTGCTGAAGTTTACCATGCCTGTGGTGAATGAAGCAAGATGTTGGTTTATTACATCATCGGTTTTATGTGGTTATTAAAATGATGGGCGCTGGGATTCAGTGTTACATGATGGTTATGTCAACAAGAAATGTTTGATGTGATTAAATTACCTGCCTTATCTTGAAAAACAGGATTCAGTTGCATTTGTTGCCTCAGAACAATCCTCCAGACCATTGTTGCCTTGATCCAGGTGCACAGAAACGTCTCTCATTTACCTTTCTTTCCATCATCTCCTACTTTTCATTCAATCCGCCTCGCTCTTTTTATATCTGTTTCTCTCCCTCCGTTCGTCCACACACCCACACAAAAAAAAGGTTAAAGTCTAGCCCAATGGCACGGTTTTGTAGTTTGGCGAGAATGGAAGCCAGGAGACTCTGAATAGTGGATGGACGCAGGTGGGGCTGGCTTCACCAAGGAGCCCAAAATGGCTTTTCTCGGCAGGAATTGACGCGTAATATCCCTCCCCACCCACCCCCTCTTTTACTCCCCATGCTCCCCCGTCCCACAATTAGCATAATGGCTGGGATGAGATTGTTCTCTCTTTTTTTTCATTTCTTTTGTGTGGGGAGGATGTTGTTTATACTCGTTGTCGGGCATCCAAATAGTCCTGGGGAAATTTCCTCTTTGGGGATGGTGGGTGGGTAGGGGGTGGAAAACCAAGAGAGCAGGTGGTGTGCACCCACACTAAAGTTTAGATTGCTCTGTCATTTTCTAGGGAGGGCTTGGCCCTGGGAAAAGTCTACGAGTTAGTGTACGGCTAGCGCCACATTAATTGAATTAGTAAACTTGAAGGGAATGGTGCAAAGTTTTAGCGGTTTAAAAAAAAAGAAAACAGCGACCATATAATATTAATTAAACAAATAATCTGGCAATTTAGTTCTGTAATCAGCTGATAATTAGCAAGCAAAATTTGGGCAATTGTTATGCATGGGAATATTTGACACTATGTTTGTCATTATAACACGCAAATTTGCACACATTGCTGCAATTGTCAGCATTATTAGTCGGGGAGGGGGGTAAATGTGAGCATATAATAATAGCACACTGTATGCATATAAGAGAAGTAGTTACACGAAACCAACAATGACGTAAGAGCTCTTTTTAAAGCCTGCTCTTTTGTCAGGTAATTTGAAAGTGTTGGAAGCCTGGAGCACCACAACTGTAATGGTGTCACTTTTCACACTGATATCAGAACCTGTGGAGTAATCGGATCCCACACTACATGTTACGCACCATGCGAATTAAGCCACGATGCAACAGCTTTTAGCAAAGGGGTACATAACCGCCATAAAAAAAACATTATGTTGATTAATACTGCACTACACGGTGTACTCGTGTACAAATTGTGAAGGCATACAGGAGATTTCTATTTACTCCAAAAATAAAGGAGAATTAAAATGGAATTGAAGACTCCTCATCAATATTTAGTGCAATAAGGCACGGACAAAAATCACTTTCTTATCGAATCCGCACCCAATTGATATAAAAGCAGTCGTGTCCACTTGGCAATTCAATAATGGCCACCCTTCTTTTTGTCTCTGAATTCGTATAGTGTTGTCCTTTTGGTCCGAGCGGTCTTGCAAGATGACTGATGCTTCCGGGCGTTGTTGATGTCAAGCGCCTCAATTCATCACTGGAGGGAGCTCCGGGTTGCGCCATCAGATAACACTGTCACCGAAGACAAAACCAGGATGCATGTGCAGCAAGCCAACCTAGGGGGACACATTAATCAATGAGGACAGCCCACATGGACCCTGATGTCGCTGTACTTTGTCTCAATTTACAATATGAGAGGGGAGGGAGGATACGCCTGTTCATATTGTATGTGCACTCCCTCCTGACAATGTCCAAAAAGGGGGGGCATTCAGAATTGCGGGCCATGTTAATTAATTAATGAGATGCATTCAGAGGCAATCTGATGGAAATTCCTGTGCTCTCTGTCTCCTACTATATATAACCTTCCCCACCGGTCTCCCTTTGGTTCCCGATGGTTCTCTTTCTCTGTTAGTCAGTTCAATAGACATCGCCCGGAAACGGCCACAGTTCTGGTTGGAAATTGCTCTCTAGCTGTCAGGAGGCAATTAGCTAGGAATGGTACTGCAAAATCTGTTCACAAAGGAGGGATATCAAAAAATGGGTGGAGTGGGGGAAGGGGGGGGGGAGCAAAAAAGCACTGGACCGGGAGATTTTTCGACCTAATTTCCAATCGAGAGGAGAACCAGTTCAGTTTCGAAAACACAGGATCTATATATCAATATTGAAGTAACAAAGAGGCTCGATTTTGAATTACCTGTAAGTAGCCATGCATGGTAATAATTATCCAGCATGAATCATAAATCGCCAGGATACTGTAATTATTCCGCGAAATATTTCTCTGATATTACACGCAGCTATTTTTAGCCCAAAGAGGCTTTGTGAACATGGAACCGTTACTTTGTATAGGTTATGAAAAATATTAGTTACTGACATTAGCTCTGCAATGTGATTAATCTTTTTAAAAAATAATTGTTGTTTCATGCCGATAAATTATTTCAATCAGACAGGTTTCAAAGAAAGTAATAAACAACTCAGGAAGAAAATTGTTGACCTTGAAGCAATTTGTATACGTAGATGATGACCTGGAAAGACAGGCGTGACCTGACTGAATGGAGACGAGGTGATATGTCAGGCTGTGATTGGAAACTGTTGCGCTCGATTCGTACAGCCGTGCCTATTAGGTTCTCTGCAGAACAAGGCAGTCTTTTATACCTCCTTCTTCAGATTATTTTTTTTCTGTTCTTTCTTTCCCGGTGCATTTGAAATTCCAGTAGGGTCGTCAGTTCCCCGAGAGCATCACAAAGAAGTCTTTTTGGGAGGAAAAGAGGGAAAGGCGGCCAATTCGGATTCCACGCGACACCTGTAGGATTTAGGAATAAAACCGAGAGCAACCTGGAAATAGCATTGAGTCAGATTACCGTCGTTTCGAAAGCCGATTATGTTAGCTGTGCATAGAAGTGCTACGATTATATTTTTTTCGCTGCTGATATAACTACACCCGTTATAATTTGCTGAGAAATCCGTGTCGATGTGTCTTTGAATGGCATTGCTGAAGTATATTTTGTCCTATTTCCGGTGTGTAATATCAATACTGTCCTGCTAATTTTGTGCAATTTTTGTTCATTATTAAGTATCTTACTTTAATATCTTTTCTGCTGCATGTAAATAACATGCTCACAAACTATAGCTGACCTACCTTTATAAACTGGCCAGCGTTTTCACATGGACTGAAAAGCTACAGCCAGTAGCCATACACCCCGTCAGATTAAAAAAATTAAATTTAATGCATAATGAATGCTTTATACAACAACAGCAACAACAACAACAACATCACGACATTTCCCTATGAGGGGTAGTCAGCGATGAAGGGAGATGCAAGCTAACCCAACATATGAACTAATAAAACTCATGAGAAAGAACCTAAAAACAACCTGTCCCACCCCCCACCCCTGCCCACCTCAGACATCACCTTATCCTCAGACATATTTACCTATTTACCCATTAATTAACCTGCGCCATTTACACCTATCCAAACAAACAACCCTAGCCTCAGCCACGTCCATGGTCCTATTGACACAAGAACGTCTCGGCTTAACACTAGCAACACCCTTAAGACACTGACCCACCTGGTCCAACCATGTCTTCCTAGGCCTACCATTGCCCCTCTTACCAACTACTCCGCTAAACCTTCTTCACAATCTCCTCCTCCTTCATCCTCTCCACATGGCCAAACCACCTTAGAGTAGACCTACACACCTTATCTTTAACAGTCTCCTTAA
>KZ538851.1:29463-44449 GCA_000934665.2 Catajapyx aquilonaris | reverse complement strand
CGTTTCCGGACACGGTTTCCTATGTCAAAAATGTTTGTCTTGGTCCCCTCTATTACCCCTGGAAGTTTGTAAAGTTAGGTCGTAAACACCCTGTATAATACAGGACTACACAAGGTACAGTAGCCTACATCATACATGAAATATAATAATAAGCAAGATTGTTGTATTTATTTGGTACCTGTTTAAGAAGGTATCTATTCGGCCACGTTTCAATGCATAAAAATCACAAAAATGAAGGCTTTGCTTTAAGATGCAATAGTTACAATCGAATATTTATACAAATACTGTAGGCCTACACTGCAGACTCTGTACGCACGCATTTTGTCTGCAGGCTGCGATTAAATGGAAAGCAAGATTTCAGAATATACCCAATGTTTTTTTGGTCTTATCTATTTACACAGCAAAATCTGCACCTGCTAATTTTGTCCGTGTAGCGAGTGACTTATGCCTGTAAGCTTGCAGGCCTATGTAAACATAATCATGGTAGGCTACAGTATTTTGAGGCATCAGAAGCACACCCGAAGCAGATTGTTGGAAACACACCATGTAGAGGGCTGGACCATGAAAAATTAATTGTAATGCATTACCGCAAGATAATAATTTGCTGAATATTAACAGATATTAAGTTACCATATTTGCTTATTATGGCCGGTGTCTGCATCACTGTACATCACTGTACAGTATAATATGATTGCAATACAACGCCCCGCTACAGAGTGCATTTAATTACTAGTTAGCCGGTAGGCTACTCTACACACGTAGGTCTAGCTTACAAAAATCATGATCCAAAAAGAAACCATTTTTGGGGCAAAGTGTAGGAAAACTATATTAATATGTTAGAATGAAGAACTTACAACTCGCAAATATTATTTCACATTCTCCAAATTATGCCCCACTATTGCAATTATGATGAACACGTATCACATGGCATACCCATACAGCGAAGTCCATACTCAAAACCCAGCCCTGGGAAAGCTTCAAAATACATCCACTTGAGTAAACCGCTGAATTGTCAAATCCAGTGCCTAGTAATAATAGCGAGGAAATTGGCGGACTTTTGTATTCCCCTTTATTGTATGCACAAAGCCCCCCAAAAAAACTCCACCAAAGACGTACAAAATACCAAATAACCACATCAATGGCAATTTTGTCAAAACACCCTCCGGCATAGACCCGGCACATGACATTTCCAGTGTCTGCTGGGCCCGGTGTTTGCCTATGAACAGCCCCAGCAGCCATGGATAAATAATAGATGAAAGAGTGTGGGAGAGCTTCGCTCGTGACCAGAATGAGTGCAGCCCACGATTCACGGGCAGATTGAGTGCCCGAGGTGTCCTTAGAGATGCTGTAACGGTACTAGCCGCCTGGCTAAAATGGTGTTTCACTTTATCAGGTTCAACCTGTTTGCGCGACCCTGCTCAAACAATCATCTATAAGTTACAGGTATTCTTGGCTCCTAATGTGGTGACCTACTTTACAGAATATGCAAATGAATTGTATAGTACCGTATGTACAGTGTATATCACACGGATTTATTTAATATTTAACTTGTTGTATTTGCATGGGGGAGAAATATTCTTGTAGTGGAAGCACTTTCATGTTGCTGACTAGGGCAATATATACAGGGTCGTTGAAAAAGCTCTCTAATAAAAGCTTGCCACAACTTTCTAAAGCTACTGATGTGGGTACCGTGAATTGGAGTGACTTTCAGAGTGTCGTGACTTTCTTCTTGATTACACTAGCTGCAATTTGTTTTATATTGCACTCACTACACCTGAGAAGTAGGAAAATCTCATTTGCCACATAGCAGCCCAAACAGAATATTTAAGTTCCGCAATTAATATTTCAGGATTTTAAATATTACAAGGTATGTTACAGGACCCATTCTACAGTGCTATTTAACATATAAAGCATACCATAATTCTTAAAGTAATACTGAAGAATACTGGAAAGTTGGTTTAATTCGGTAGAAACAGAAGGGAACGGTAGATACAAATAATTCACAAAGCTCACTAGCCAGAATGGAGCGTACTAAATATTTTGTAGTTCCTTTGTAGAAGCCTCTATGGGACTTCTTCGTATTAAATTTAAATGAGGTTTGAGAGAGTAAATGGCGAGACACAAATCGCGTTTATTTTTAGAGCAATACCTAATTCAATACATATACAGTATACTGCGGAGTAAGGGCACAAAATGCGCAATGATCTACTGTCTGCAATTTAAAGGCCACGTCTCCCTCCGTAATGACGTCGAATTGGAAGCACAACTGGAGCGAACTGGAACTCTAAAGCCGGCCCTTTGCAGAGACCCAAGAAAATCCGTAAACACCAACAGCCAGGTTTAATTCAAGTCCATTCTGGCATGTAAGTCATTTTCCGCCTGATAAGCTCCTTTACTCCATACTCTTTTATCGTGTCGCTCCCATCCCTTGACCATTCCCCTGGAAAAGTGGGTAGAAAAATTCAATCCCGCCTGCTGCATCCTGATAAGATTTTACATTTTTCCCTTCGACTCCTTACACGCACGATCGATGATTCCATTTCTCACAGTCATGTACTGTATACATGGCATGTCATAAGCCCACTTGGGTGGAGAGCGATAAATCATCGGGATCATGTACCGCCTCTGAGGAATCCTGCTTGGTGAAGCAGAAAATTACTCTTCGCCTGCTCTTCGCGTATTATTGGTGCTCTCTAAAAATGTTGTTTACATGGGAGCGAAATCGAAGTCTCAAGAAGTGGTAAAATTTCAATCTCTCATAGTTTGTACGATTTATTCCCACCTTATATCCAGTGTATCTAAACTGTATGTAGGTTACCTTCCTGCAATTTCCACAAAAAAATGCTGTTCGACATGTGGGCCAAATTGAGGCATTTGAGGACATTCGGTTAGACGGTTACACGTATCATCAAAAACCGTTATGCCATTGTTTTTCTCTCTTATTTTGCACTGGGGAAAGAGAGGTATCGCACGTGGCCTCCGGAATAAGGTCAACCGCTGGGCGATTCGTGATATGCAAGAAAGGGAAAGTAACCGTGAAAGGAAAATGACAATAATGGCAACTGAAGTGCGTAGGTTAGTACCTACATTCTAACAAGTTTTGCATAACAAGATACCCTTGCATCATAATGTGCACATATTCAATATTACAGATTACAGATTTTAGTAGACGAACTCGTACAAAAGGCCGGACCAACTTATAAACGCATACAGATATTAAAAAATGGCCCACAGTTTGCAATTTCTTAATTATCATTCCATTTTTTCATTGCTTAATTTGCAACACCATTTTTAAACTGCTGCAGAATAAAGTCAGTGATGTAAAGACCGTTAGATATTTCCTATCAGAACGAAAACACCTTTCATTCTTCTCTTTAGCTCCACCTAATACCCCTCTAGCAGACGTAAACGAGTATGAAAACCTGATTTGTGAGCTAAACCCAGCTTTATATCCATAAAGTCTCATAAAGACGAAGAGGGCTGGAGCATATAACCTTCCCTCCGAGGATAAGATGGTGTCTATTTGTAATATCCGACCTGACGTGAGGCGATCATTAAAAGACGGCGGATCCCTTCCAAGATGGTGCGCTATCAACCTTTGACATCATTGAGAGGTAACTTGAGAATTATAAATTCCTGATAACTTCTGCTGGGCTAATTCAGCCA
Source organism: Catajapyx aquilonaris (assembly GCA_000934665.2). Lineage (NCBI taxonomy): Eukaryota > Metazoa > Arthropoda > Diplura > Dicellurata > Japygidae > Catajapyx > Catajapyx aquilonaris. The sequence continues at coordinate 40,783 of KZ538851.1, read as the reverse complement.
AGGATATATTATTCCATTCGGATCCGAATGTGCAGCTTTAATAAGATCAGATTACATTACCGTACGTTACCTGCTCGCCGATATGTTTCCAAGGGGAAATCCACAGGACTATACGATGATCGCTATGAGAGTTAGTCGGAATTTGCTCGTCTCCTTTGGGAAATCATGTTACTATTACTTGTACCAGAATATGATGATTAAGGGCACCCGAATATATGAGCGCAGATGAATGCTACTTATATGTCACGGTAAAAGCATATTGAAGCACTTCGTGTCTATTACAAAGTTTCATATAGGCACATAAAATAACATTTTTAATTGGGCTGCTTCAGGGTTAATTATACAGTATACTGCTTTAATTGTGCAGAAATTACTTCATCTGCTTTTAAAGATGTAGATATGAAATTTTGTACAGTATAATAAAACTCGGTGTATGTGACGGAAAAGCTATTACTAAATGATTCAATTGAAAATACAGCAAATAATCTTTATACATCCCAGATTGTGAACAGTACAATACATTACACGTCCCTGCATTTCACACCTATACTAAGCGGGAGGCATAATGATTCATAAGCCTGTATAAATAAGCATATGGCGAGGCACATACGCACATTACTCGTAATAAATTCTCATATTATGGTTAAAAGCGGCGAAAAATTTGAGCTTCCTAGTTCCTATATTGGACATAGGTTGGCTTTTTTTGCTGGTAAAACAAAACGGCGAAAGTTTCACACATGAAAAGGTATGGGTATGGGTATGGGAATCCATTTTTCCGCCCCTTGTATTCTCAAAAACGACAACCTGAGGGCCTCGGACATTCAAGCCTCGGCGTATTGTTTTTAAAATACGCGCCTGGATTAATTTCATTCATGCTCAGAGTACGTGTAATCTATAGATCAAAACCCTAAGCGGGGACATCTATCATGTGAAAAAATAGCAACGCATCTCTTTCATGCAGTTTAAAAAAGTTTCGTCAGCGTATTTCGGTGTTCAAAATCACAAAGGTGTATACGTACAGATGTTTTAAAAATTATTGTCACGGTTTTTATGCGAGTAGGATATTTCAGCTGGACATGTGCAGCAATGTGCAGCAGGCTGTTTAACATAACGGGGATTTTATTATTTTGGAGAAATGATACCTATGTATCATAGCCTACCAACAAAGATAAGCAAGCCACTACTGACATAACACAGTGTGTCTTTTCTCCACTTAACCTAGTAATATTGTAGCATGTGACGGATATTTACTTGTACCGGTACCTTATTATCCTGTCTCTTTGAAGCCCACATTGCGTGCCACTTGGAAAGGCCAACAAGTCTTTGTAACTGGTTTCATAGTTTTGTGGTGCAAACTGCAAATCTACGCCGTTGCACTGTCATCTGTTTCACAACAGTGGCAGTTTGAATCGGACAAAGAAGTTTTGTTGCCTCAACAAGTGTGGGTAACACTGGTTTTGTTACCCATAATGTGCTTTGCACTTCAGCATATTTAACCTTACTTTAGAGGAATATCTACTTTGATTACACCTGCAGGGTCTTGGGAATAGCACAAGTTACACAAAATATTGCTTTTCGGTTGGTTTATAAGGAAAATGTACTGTAACAAATGTAAGATATACGGTATCATACGCATGCTACAGTATGTGTATAATGTAGAGTTATACGTATGCAATTAGACACTATATGCAGGCCTAAATATCTGTAGTCTCAGGAACTAATCCGCTGTGTCTACAAGTACTAATGGAAATACGTAGAACATTACATTATGTAGGCCTATACATAGAACCGACCACTTATCTTTTCACAGAGGTTCATTTTGGTTTCATGTTGTGCACCTGAGTCTTGATAAATAGCTTTATCCTTGAAAACCTAGACACTCCTTGCCTGTGCACGTCTAAATTTTAATAATGACAATATTATAGTACAGCATTTTTTATAAAAGCACAGTCTCGTGGAGTGATGCATACCTTCCAGGATATTTTATATTTATGTTTGCAACCAATTGTCCCAGTAATGCAGAATGGGAACCCAAATGGCACACCTACAGAAAAAAAGTGCAAATCTAAATTTAATGGCCTTAAAGGGAGCGGTTGCAGTTCGAGATGAAATTTGAGACGGTGAGGCACGTTTCGTTGGTTCTTAACGATCTTAAGACTGAGTGAATACATTACCTGAAATCCCACCCGAAAAGAATTGATTTTCAAAGAGGCTTAAACAGGATTAGCGCTTCATTGGTAAATGGCAGTAAAATAATCCGCAAGTCCTAATTACATTGGTTTGGCCTAATTTCTAAGACTTTACTTCGGCTCCGGAGAAATGCGACATGAATCGGGAAATAGTCATAATTGATCAATTTATGGTAGGAACTGTACATGCATCAGCGCAATATTTCTCGTAATTCATGCATCCAGAGATGCAGTTAATTTAAGTGAAAGCGCACGAGATATTTGACGAACAAATTGTGAAATAAATAATAGATAAGTCTATAGTAGGATACAGTAAATCAAGCTCTCAACTTTGTCAGTCTACACTGGAATTCGAGTCATCAATTACTCCCCAAGTGATACCGGATGTTGGGACCGTCAACTTGGGCGCAGAAACACCCCATATAATATACTGTATACGACATTGTCAGTTTTTTCCAGCCGAGCGTAAGTCAGGGGCTATAAGAAAATGTATGGGCATCGCTGGCTACACGTTACCTGAGAGCCGAAAAATTGCCTTTGCGCTCTGTGAGTTATGAAGGCTTCTCGGAAAAGGTTCGCTCGTTATTTTTCAGCCTTTGTGTTGCGAGATTTCAAATTCGCACATCCGATGGGTAAAAGGATATAGCTCTGCCCCACATCCTCATATGTACGGATTTGCTTTCATATAGCCAATGAATGTCATTAAATGATGGGATCACATGTACAGTATCAGGTGTCAGCTGGTGCAGAACCGCGTCCCAAATAAAGAGTTTTGAGGTAGACCCTATATGCCATGGAATAAAATCGTAATCTTGCAGCAACCCTGATGTGGCTGCGTGTTGGTAGTTCAGATTCTAAAATTCTGTATGTCGATATGAAACCACCTGCCATGCCGGCCTCAGAAAATAGTACCCCGCAGTGTGCCGGCCACAAAACACAAAGCTGGGTTCCCCAGCAAATTGGGAACGGAAAAGACCTCATGTGCGTGATCCTAAAACTGTGGCTGGCTGGCATCAGAGGACTTGGGCTCTGGTATTTTCCTCGCCCAGAAGCAGCTCATCAAATTTTGATGAGAACAGTTCTTCGTCGTAAAAAGGAAGGGAGTCGAAAACAGCAGAAAAAAACAGATGGATATAACTTGATGGTATATAACGTGGTTCTGAAATCGATGTGGACTGGTTCTAGTTTGGCGAGGCATGTTGGATGCTGTAGCCACAGGTGATGGAACTATAGCAAGTTACGTCTGTACTGTATAGCTGACATAAAGCGGGAAGAAACTTTTCAGCTTATAAGTTATGAAAGTCTTACGTTTAAATATATAATCACTACGGAAAAAAGTCGAACTATATTGATTTTATATTATGTGCATATCAGGTTGTCGATAAACTTTAGGTTATCGACAACATCTGCCTACGAGCAATCCTGCAGCCAAAGTGCTGCAAGGGATCCATATTCACAAAACCATTCCGATGTAAAGTCATTTGTCATTTTATATAGGCTCTTTAATGCCGTCATTATTGCTTTTAAAAAACGTAGAGGAAATACGATGCGCAATAAATGGTGTTTTTAAAGGCATTCCTTATCTTCTGCCATTTCCTTACTCCCTGGTGGGGGATACCACGTTCGATTTCTTTCGATATACTCTCCAATTCTACGAAAATCGTCTATATGTCACGTAAATCGAGAGTTACTTGCACATGAATATTTCTTGATACGACCTGGAAAATCGCGAGCCCTCATCTTTTATGCTAAGATTCTCCTGACTTTCATTCGATATGCTTCTCAGCATGAAAGTGACTTTCCGCTCCCGTTATAAATCCAGATCTATTGTGTAGTAGCCTACACACGGAAACCTTTTTTGTGTAAGCAAATGCTCTAGTCATACGAGGCCCACCCGCAGCGAAGTAGTCCCCTGCTGGTTACTATTATTTACAGGTCCCCACATGCCTTTTACACAGTACAAAATGTTCCCCGGAGATGTATGAAGTACATGAATATGTCCTATATAATATATTATGCTTATTATTTAATGCAATATATTTCTTACAAAAAAAGTCCTCATTCAGCTTTGCTTTTGCTGTCACGAGCGTCCTTTCATCATGGTTTTAGTCCCAAATGCAGGTAAGCACCGTCCGTCTCATGGTTAGAGCCCCCAGATAGAGCATCTGATATCCACAAAAATGCTCCTAATTGCACCTCAACGAGGTTTATTTGACAAGATTTAGCCCCTGGCAGTATCCCAGCACCCCGTTCTCCTATTTAAATTATTTGGTTTACTTGGCGCCTCTGATGTGAGAGTTTCCTGCACTTTTACCGAATAGTTTTACACCCTAATCCTACATAAAGAAGGGAATTATAGGACTTGAAAGGGGATTGAAGCGATAATTAGGATCATTACCAGTGCGGCACATAAGTTACACTCCCTTTCAGAATTATTATCATCTCCCTCAAAATGACGTGACGCATCATTCTGAACGTGATTGAACGCCCAATCTCTTAAGAAAATAAAAAGTTGTAAATTCAGGTTGTACTACATCCATCAACCCTTATCAACCCTCATCTTATCCGTTAACAACATTATCGTCACGGTATTTTGCGCAAACCAGATTGATCTCTCGCATGAAACTGATCCATACACCCATTTTCTATTATTTATATTCCAGACTTAATCCTCACGCACTATTTCAATAAACGCCAGCTACAACTCGGAACCGGGTTTTATAATGAGCCCATAAAATTCGTAGCCGGTCTGAAGAACAATCGAATGACATGCTCATTGTAATTGGGCACTCGCCTTCATGCTCACGGTTATTGTTAGGCGTGTAGAAATTTTCGCCCACTCCCACATGCAGCAGCCAATGGCGCGGAAATGAAAGTACATTCAGGTCAGTGCCTATAAGAAGGTCATTTTTCGCTCAACTGTTCTGCTTCACTTATTCCTGGTTACTTTTGTTAAGAATGATTGGGTATTTGTCGCTAAAGTTATTTTAAATGAAAGCTGCTTACTGAAGAAAAGTGGCTTTATTTAGTGTTAAAAACCAGAGTGGAAACAGGTAGGTTTTTGCCACCATGACCGTTGCAAAAGGCCTTTCACCTTCAGTGCTCTCCTTTCCATTTGCTTGCACTTCATATATTCAGATACTTCTTACCCCTAGATATCATATAATTGCTACGTGATTATATTCATGCATGTAACAACAACTGGTATTACACAGCACGGATGAAAACTGACACGGAGAGAAAGTACACGCTAATTTTTATTATGCAGTATTCCGCTACCACAAAAGTTTTCCTGATCAGGCTTCATGGACCGGCTATTATGTCACTCAAGAGCTGTCAATTGGCTTTTTTTTTTTCAACCAGTTCATATAAAACGGATCCCTGCATGGGAGCACCCAGGGCGATTTAGGTGAAAATGGATGCTCTGTTGAATTTATAACAAGGCTATGATCGCACAAAATGAAATGAACACCTATATCATGCAAATTTTCTCCTGTGTGCACCTGCGGATCAAACTTCTGCCTATTTCCCACGATATGATTTACTTGTTGGTAATAAGAATGGGCGGAAACCATGACCTTAATGAGTCGGCACGCATATAAAACTACTATTGATGTAGCAAATGTGCTAAAGCCAAGTATGAAATCGACCCACACCTGGTGTGACAATTTAATTCTCGTTAGCTTTACGAGTTCCGGTATTCGTGGCCATGTGCCGCACAATTCAAATCTTACCTCGACAGAGTAGAGATCGACATTCTCCCATTTAAGCCACGCCCTGGAGAAACCATGCACCGTGTAGAGTTCCAAGTAGATGACGAGGACCAGGGTGACACTCACGACACCGGCCAACACCGACAACACCCTGGAGGACTTCTTCTTCTTGGTGTCATTCTCCGTGTGGTCCAGCGTCTGCTTGTCTTTGATCCGGTGGTCCAGTCCACGTTCGATCAGACCCTGAAGTTCTTTAAGGTGGTGCCCTTTGACCCCGAGCTTGTCCATCCGGTCAAGGGCCCGCCGGAGCCTCAACCGGGCATCCTCCAGTCGCTGGCTCCTCCGCTCCATGTCCGGCGACAGACTGGATACTGGCGCCGAGATGCCCAGAGACGGAGCGAGAGAGGCTGGGTTGGGTGGGTGGACGGGGTGGATGGGCGCCGCCAATGGTCCCGACAACACGTGCTTCGCGCCAATGGCAACTCGAGGGAAGGGGACCATTGGCGGGAACTCTGTTCAAGGCGGGTGGCTCTCGATCCGTCCGCCATCTAACGAGGGAAATGCACACTTCTTGGGGATTATGCGATTCGACCGGATTCGACACTAGATGCGCATTGGGCGCGACAGTTTTATGGAGATAATTTTGGGGTTTTTTATTTTTACATTGTGATAATTATAAAATAATATCAGTTGGTGCCTACGTGGTACTTGTGAGGCTGGTGGTTAATCTGTGCATGATGGGCCGTGTCCCAATTTCCATAGGACGATAGCAGCAGATAGCAGCCCGGAAGGAGCTGTGATGAAGGGGGCAATGGAAATGGCTCTCGAGGGAATGTCACGAGATGCTCCTGCTGCGGACAACTCGGGCCACTACATGAGAGAAGGGCTGCACTTGGTATATTGAATAGCCTACATATCACATTTAGTTCGAAACGCAGGGTCCAGCTGGTCAGACCTCAGCTGTTACACTCTTGGATTTACAGGGAAGGAGGCTTCCGTATGTTGCTGAGTACTAGAAAGTCACATTTGGTCACACGGCAGACATGAGTAACTTGGGCTCTCCAACCAAGCTGACGGAGTTTGCTCCCCTGAGCTCAGAGGTCAACAAGGCAGATGGTACCAGGGCTGGTGGATTCTCCTTTTCCAAACTGTTCAGGATCAGGAAAGGTAGTGGTGTTTTGCTTCTGCTTATACAATCACGTACCTGTCTGCAGGAGGTATTATTATTAGGAAGGAGAACAGTATGAACGGAAGTCATTCTCTTGCATTAAAATGAACTGTCATTTTGGTTTAGTTTATTGGGGAGGTTTATGCAACTTCTGGGTTTAGTGGGAACATATTGTATTGTCATATGTATGCTGCATGGACTGCTGCAAGTAGATAATTGGGAGTGTTATCAGGCCTACATTTCTTGAATACAAACATGCAATGGTTGAACTTGAAAATGTCAAAATATTGCTTAGGGAATTACCTGTGAATTGTTCAGGTACTCGGATAATTATAATACAGGGTGATCCAACTCTGTGGCACCAACAGTTATTGGAAAAATCAACAAGCTGCTTGTTTATAAGCAGGTCGTTGCTAAGAGATCAATAAGAGTTACTTTCTGGAGAATCGGGAATAGCACCTGCTGATATTAGGTCCAATGCCCATGTAACAATATTAATGAGGGAAAAAAGGATCATCCGTGGTCACTAGCTGCCAAACCAAAGGTCTAATCCGTCGGAACTGGACAGACCCGGGTGTGTCAATAAATAGGCCTTCTGGTCTGTTCATTGTTGGCCGCTGTTGGCAAAACTGAGACAGGTCAACAGGCAGCGTTGTTTAGTTACCAGCAAATAAAATATTATTGTTACATGGCCATTGGACCTAATATCAGCAGGTGCTATTCCCGATTCTCCAGAAAGAGCCAGAAAGCATCTCTTAGCAACGACTTGCTTATAAACAAGCAGCTTGCGCGATTTTTTCAATAACTACTGGTGCCATAGAGTTGGATCACCCTGTATAGTGTCATCAAATTCACTTGCATGTTTTTCTTTTGCATGTGCTCCATTTTAGCAAAACCGTTAAATTTTGACACAACAGATGGCAACTTGTATTGAATAATCAGCCTATGAGCCTAACCATGTTTAACCATTGGTGGGCAGAGTTCCACTAACCACTAATGAGCGAAGCCAACTTTTTGGTTAGCTGATTAGCATTTTCGCTAACTTTGTAAGGCGTTAGCGGAACAATTAGCTTCTGCTAAGTTTAGTTCTGCCAAATGTAAGTCCGCTAACAAAATTAATACATGTTTCTGTCTCACTGTTATTTTTTGAGCAGCATTGCACAGGGTTGCCACAGTTCATTAGGTATAACACTACCATCCCATCCAGTGCTGCAGTTGAGCGCCTATTCTCTATTGGCAAAGATATATTGAGGGCGAAGAGAGCCACCCTCTCAGGTGACAACTTTGAAAGTCTGATGTTTTTGAAGGCCAATAACCACCATCATTTCGAAACGTTGGGAGTCAGAGATGGTCCAGCCAAAGTGAATTACATTTTCCGATTGTAAAATGTAATAGTAATTTTGTTGCAATTCATTTTTTTTGCTTTTTGGATTAGTTGATTATTTTTTGTACGGAGCAGTAAAAAACAATCAGGTGTATGTGCATCAGTGCTCTCTAGGCTCTAGCACTCTAGGTTCTGTTTATTTTTTAAAGGGTTGTAGAGCCAAAAAAAAGAGGCTTATTTCATGCAATAAAAGTTAGTGTTTAGCTTCCTCTGATATTTCGAGCTGTTTAGTATTAGCGATTTAGCGAAGCCAATGGTTTTAGTTAGTGGATTAGCAGTTATCTGTGCTCACCATTGTGTGTCACTTATGCTCGTGATGTTTTTCATTCCAGAGTCAGGATCCAGAGACTCACTTCACACAAGACTCCCACAAGCATCACTTTCAAGTGATGATGTAGCTGTCTTAGCAGACAATTCCAAAGAAAGAGATAAGACAAGTTTTTTAGAATCAGAAGGTGCCAGCTGGTCATCAAGGGAACTTTCAGACCAAGTAATAAATTGTTTTATACATTTGGTCTTTAGTATAATAATTCTACTAAAGACCAAAATAATGTATTGTTCCAAGATTTCTTGAATGTATTTGCATAGATGTCAGTGGCAAAGAGAATGCTCTAATAACATGCATGCCAACCAAGAATATTACTGAATATTGGTTTGTAAATTATTTTTGAATGGTAGTCAATATTAAGTCACAAGAGTAATTAAGTGAAGTTTCTGCACTCACAATCAGAGGAGCATCCATAGAATTATCCACAATGCAGTGACTTGAAAATATTTGCTAGAAAATGTATTTTGTGAAATTCATCTGCTCTGGTCAAAAGATTCATTTCTCATAATTTCATGCAAATGTGTACAATACCAGAGATTCTGGTCTGTTTCATATCTTTTCAACAGAGAAGTTAAATCTAATCCACTATTTTTATTTTGCTAGAGACATGATGCCCAATCTCAAACAAGTGAGACTAGTTCTACCTCCCTAGGCCTTTCTTTTTACCAAAATGAAGGTGACAACAGAAGCATGCCTAGTATCATAAAGCGCATTAGTGAGCTTCTAGCTCTCAAGAGCTCTGTAAGTACCTATTGAGAAAATAAGATTAGAAATGAATATTTTTATTATGTTTGTTCTTTGCTTGTTTCTTGCAGAATTACAAAGAAGCAGACATGAAGCAGTACTGGATGCCAGATTCACTTAGCAAGGAATGTTTTGAGTGTGGAGATAGGTTCACCACATTCAGGCGGAGGCACCATTGTCGAGTATGCGGGAGAATATTTTGTTCGAGATGCTGCAATAAGGAGATTCCTGGAAAAATAATGGGATATGCAGGTGAAGCTCTAAAGATTTGAAACTTCATCATGGGTTTTATATAACAGGCAGGAAAGTTTGTAGGTTTTGTCACTCCCTACTTGTTTATAAACAAGCACAGATAATACCATTAATCAAGATGCATAATCTAGACCCACATTTAATTTACTGCCTAGGAAAAGTTTGACATCATTGGAATTTGAGCCTTGCCAATGATGGTGAAAATCATGAAACTAATAACATAATTTGCTTGATCATGTTAAGTTGCATAGCATAGATGCCTGATCCTCATTTATTTTTTTCAGATATTCTTTTGGCTGCCATGTACTTTTTATTTACATTGTCATATAATATGTACTGTAACCTGAAATAAGTTTCTTCTCCTTTCATGTTGCCAAGGCGATCTCCGTGTCTGCACACAATGCTGTAAGGATATCCTTTCTTTCCTCCAGTCAACCAATGCGACTGACCTGTCTCTGGACTTACGGGCAGTGCAAGTTGATTTAAAAACACAGCTAGGTGATCACACAGGGAGCAGGTCAAATTCACCCAGTGTTCAGGAGAGTGGTGGAGGAGGGGGTGGTATGGGAACCCTAAGGCGGAGATCATCAGCAGGCTATCTTGAGGAGAGATTTGCACTTGGAAGGTATACTTGGCATTTTCTTTTCTAACTATATTTTTGTCACTATTGAAAACATTTCCATGAAACAAATTCCAATTGTTTTTATCACAATCCTGATAGTACAAAATCCCCATTCTGAAACAAGTGATAACTCGATTCAGATACAGTGTGAATATCATCAATTGTTTATTTGTATTTTTGAATGAGACTAGAAAAACCCTCATTACGCTCGCATTTTTCTATGGTCAGGCGTAGAAAACCACTCGCTTCGCTCGCTTTTTTCTAGGGCTATGGCCTGCACCATATTCATATGAATCTGCTATTGTCCCACTTACACTCAACCTATTGACAATATGCCTGATGTCATCAGTATCATATGAATCTGCTATTGTCCCACTTACACTCTATCAATCAACAAATTGTGTGATGTGTACGAACCCTATGAGTCCACAAATGTCTATCATTATGATCATCATGTGATATCCATAATGGTGGATTTTTAAAAAACCATATGACTTAATCTTACCATTTGATCTATACTTGTCTAATGGTGTCAGACCTGGCAAAAAAGTGGGGTTGCACACGTTGGTGTGGATAACAGCTGATCCTCACTTACCTACCTCCCATAGATGGAAATAGACAGGTCAGAAGTAATATTGCACAACCCTGTCAATTGCACTGTGGTGTGGTACTACAGTTTCAAGCTACTCTACTGTGCTGTAACTGTGCATCATCTTATAGTTGGCCCAAGCAAAGTTTTTGAAGCTTTCTGGGTTTTTCCAGCCCTCTTCTACATTTCTAGCCATTCTCAGTGGGCTGAAAAACCCCAGAAAGCAGACCAAACTCTGCACCCACTTGTGATTGAATCTTCACTAGCTTGCACTGCAGTATGTAGTACAGCAGTTCTCAACCTATGCCACATTGCCCCCCCCCCCCCCCCC
>KZ538851.1:0-29329 GCA_000934665.2 Catajapyx aquilonaris | reverse complement strand
GGGGGGGGGGGGGGGGGGGGGCATGCCCCACCGGTTGAGAACTGCTGATGTAGTACTCTTATGAATAACTTCACAAAAAGGAAAGGCATTATTCACTTATTCAGGAGTAAGTAGAAAGAAAATTATTTTTTTGTAAGGATTGGTTGTTAGTGGGAATTGGATTCTCAGCCTTTTACCAACATGGTCAGCGCCTCAGTAGTAATGATTGAATGAGTGGCATGAGTACAACTGCAGTATTTCGTGGTCTGCCAGCACTCTCAGTATCAATTGCTTCCTCTTTCCATCTCTTTCAGCAAAGGCCATGAGCCAGATGTTTACCTTTCCAAGCAGGATCCAATTGATGAGCTGAGTCCTGTGGAGCGCAAAACCCTTCTGCAGGATTGTGTCCATCTCCGCTCTCTTATGATAGAGATGTGCAAACCCATCACAGGAGTAACTTTGCAGAGCCATCGACACAGACTCAGAACTTTCCAGTCCTGCTTTGTGGGTGCAGAACTTGTGGACTGGCTCATTTCTCAGGGGAAGGCCTCCACAAGGTAATGATTATTATGCTCTAAACTTTCTAATTCCTGCTTTCAGTGGTTTTAATGCAGGGTATGGTAGTGTTAGATTTAACCTCCAAGGTTAATTTTAAGACTTTGCTATGTTTAGTGAGTGAGATTTTTGGTGCATCAGCAGATTTAATGGCAGTAATATTTGTCATGTCCTGTTTCCCAGAGCACAAGCTACAAAGATAGGGCAAGTCTTGATTGATGCTGGTTTCCTGGAGTGCATTTCTCATGGTGAGCAAGACTTTGTGGATGGATACATGTTATACCGCCCTCAAGAGGCATTCACCACTTCTCAGGAGGATAGTGCTGCCTCATCTAACAGTTGTGTGGATTTGCAAAGGAGGGAGTTTGCTCCAGAGGCCCATGAACCCTTATGGCTGAAACAAATTGGAATGCAAGATGAACTTTTTATAGGTTAGTAACTATTGGATTTTTTTTGTGTTTTAAATAATCATAAGTAGTTTTGTTGTTGTCGATATCCCACCATTGTAAAAGTGCCAACTGATATCATTCATTGCCATGTGGCTGAGGCTAAGGTTGTTTGTTTGGATAGTGTAAATGGCATAGGTTAATTAATGGGTAAATCGGTAATAGGTCTGAGGGTAAGGCTTCCTACGCTCCGGCAAGTAGAGGGCACGTCCTTGGCGGGTCAATGTGGTGAAGGGAAGTGCAATGCTCGTACATTACAAATGCCTCCATCAGGATTGTGATTTAAAAGTTGTTACCACTCACTGTCAGTGAGAACTCTTTGTTAAAGTTCTCTCTCTCTCTCNNCCCCCCCCCCCCCCCTCTCCTGTTTACGCTTCTCTAACTTGGCATAATTAACTTTTATAGGGAGATATGTACTGTACTATAATGCTCAAAAAGATGGAGACGATTTTGCATTGGAACCAAATGCAAAATCATCTATCTTTTTGAGCGATATTGTAATACAGTGTTGGACATTAATTGATTAATGTCCTTGATTGATGTCCAACACTGTACTACAATATTGCTCAAAGAGATAGGCGATTTTGCATTTGGTTTCAATGCAAAATCGTCATTTTCCGAAGTGGCAGGAGAAGGAATCTTGCTCGCCCGGCTTGCAGTATCCTTATCTTCGATTCCTTCTTCTGCTGCTTCGGAAAATGTTGCTAGCCGTGTGCCTCAGTTAACGTCCAACACTGAACCTACTTGGTTAGAATATCAAATCATCAGTGAAGTTCCTCTTGTAAGACTACAGCACTCTTAAGTTTGTGAAATCAAACTTTGCATGATTGCAAGCGATACAAGCAAATACAAGAAAATAACATGGGGATTAGCAAAGTGAAGTAGTTATAATTTCCTTCCAGTTTTATATGCAATATTCATGGCAGGGCGACATGGTGGCGCAGTGGTTAGCGCCGCAGCCTTCCACCTCTGAGGTCCCGAGTTCGATCCCCGGGTCAGACAGAGGATACTTATGTGGATAGAGTTTCAATGGGTTCTCTCCGTGTTCGCGTGGGTTTTCTCGGGGTTCTCCTGTTTCCTCCCACAATCAAAATCCATCACAGTGCAGCTGCAATGATTAAAGATGGTTCACGAAAAGATGATCCCCTAAGAGGCCCAAGGAGGCCTATCACAGGGTATCCATTATATGCAACATTCATGCAGTTGTAAAATGGTACAGTGTTGGACATAATTCGAGGCATACTGCTAGCGACACTTTCCGAAGCGGCAGAGGAAGGAATCTTGCTCGCCCGGCTTGCAGTATCCTTATCTTCAATTCCTTCTTTTGCCGATTCGGAAAATGTCACTAGCCACCAGTGCCTCAAATGCCTCGATTAATGTCCAACACTGTACCATTGCCACATTATGCCACATACCTATCCCCCACTTCCACCACATCTGTGATGCCAAACTATTCATGTCTCAAATGCTATAGGCCAAGTAAATTTGTTGAATTTGTTCCGGTGTTGAGGGAGAAGGCAAATCAAAATTAGGCCTCTAACTAGAGATGAATCATTTTCCCCATGTTTTTTAGACTCCCACATACCTCCCTGTCTGGGGTTGATGTCTCCTGTTTGCCCTGATTATATCATAAATGTAACCTCTGCCCTGTTCCTTGATAAGAATTCCTACAACTTGCTTCGAAGAAGCACCAATAATATGCATGAGACTTTTTTGAGCATGTGGTGTGTTAATCGAGCTTTACATGTGTGTTGCTTCTCAGATTCTGAGTCTGACGATGTGGCCAAAGAAGAAAAAAAGCGGCCCTTCAGGCAGGGTTCTGGGCACCTTTCTTCTGCTGGTTCTATGTTTTATTTGGAGCTCAATGTCGAAGATAGTACAGTGTCTGTGTCAAAAGCTAAGCTGGAATCGAAGAACAGTGAAGAGGAAAGAAGCAGGAGAGACAACTCAATCACATTTGGTAAGTTCGATGTAATTTTTAAGAGTTACTCAGATAAGTTACACATTTAGATGTGCAATACAAGTCAAATTCAAAATGTGACCAGCTGTAATGCTTGCATATCATGGCAACACGGTGGCGGAGTGATTAGCATCCACCTCTAAGATCCTGAGAGGATACTTACGTGGATAGAGTTTCCATGGGTTCTCTCCGTGTTCACGTGGGTTTTCTCAGGGTTCTCCCATTTCCTCCCACTTTCAAAATCCATCACAGCAAAGGCAATGCTTAAAGTCGGTTAATTAAAAAGATGATCCCCTAAAGAGCTTTCATATCACTGAAAGCATTGCTTCCACTTTATTTAGGTTTCAATGTACCATATTCAGCATTTCTCAGCACAGTTTCATAGACTTGTTGCCTTTTAGGATGACATAATAGTTTTGCTGATGGCTTGAAATTTAGTCGAATTTGGTCCTCTGCTCCATTGTTTGAACTCAAGGTAAAGGTAAATAAGGCAGATTTTAAGGATTGTCATGGTCAGTTGTTTTGCTTTGTAGGGTTGAATGCACAGGTGAAAAGCGTGACCAGAGGGTGAAAAGCTTTCTCTTAACGCCACTTTCACCATGTCATTTAGTGCCCTTTGCCATTCAGCACCATACTTCAGAGCCAAAATTTGTTCACTGTGGTGCTCCCATTTGATCACCTCATGCATATTTATGAAAATCCTGTTCAGTTCAATGGGTCTAGGCCAAAGTAATGTTTCTCCTTTGTGACATCAAGAGTGATGTGCAATCTACATAATGTCTTTCTAGGTAAGCTGCCACAATATCCAATGCTGGAAATGGACTTGTCCAGCACTGAAATATCTGAGGACTTCTTGAAGGAAACACTCTTCACCCATATGCAGGGGAATAGAGAATTTGTTGCCCCAACTGGATGGTCTCCTGCACAACATTTGAGGGCAGAAACTGGGGAGAAGGTTGCCCTTGAACGCCTCAGGTAGGATGATTTGTATAACATGAACTTTTTGATTGCATGTGTTGGGTAATGGTGCAGAAGTATTGACCAATAAATGTAGAAAATAAGAAGTGTTCATAATCAAATTGAGGAAAATACCAGGGAAAATTTGACACATAAGCATAGGTCATTGATATTGTGAGATTTTGAAGTGCTGCCAAATATGGAAATTTGAAAATGTTTATTTGCAAATAATTGACCAAATTAAGAAATATTAGCTATGTCCAAGTTGCCTCTAATTAAGATAAGGCCAGGGGCCAAAGGGATTAACAGCTCCCTCAGAACTTACACAAAAATAAGATGCTGTTTCCAAAACAGCGCTAAGAAAAACCTATTGAGGCAATGTCATGTTACTGAATTACTAATTTGTTCTCCCAATGATCCTGGTTTGCAGAAGGGTCATACAAGCGTTCTTCTAGTAAAGCACATGTTTTATCTATTCATTGGTCAGTAGTACCACACACGTACTCACATGTTGTTTTGTATTGTAATATAATTGATTTTTGAAATTATGTAGTGAAGCTTACCTGAGTCATGAAAAGACACTTCTGATGCAAATGCTGACAAAAGAAGGATTGGCTCCTTCATGGGCTGATGTGATTCTTCCCTTGGTCCACTGCATTGTTGAACATGTCAAGCCTGATGTCAAATGCAACAATGATGATATGGACATCCAACAGTAAGTTACTCATTATTGTTGGGCATGAACAGTTTGTGTATATGCATAACATTTTATTACTTTTTGCAGATATGTTCAAATAAAGAAAGTCCCAGGTGGTGAACGTGCCGAGTCATGCATAGTAAATGGGGTGGTGTGCTCCAAAAATGTGGCCCATCGGTCAATGCCTGCCAATCTAGTAAACCCCCAGGTGCTTCTTCTCAGTTCGTCTATTATATATCAGAGGATGGAGGGAAAGTTTCTCTCTCTGGAGCCCCTCTGGATGCAGGTCAGTTACATCAACTTCCAAAAAATCTGCACTTTCATTGTCTGATGCAATAAGTATTAGTGTTGTCCGATTGATTGCACTGGTGTAGCCAGTGTACACTCGTGCAGGAAAAAGCGTCCGATTCACCGGGAGCAGCGTGTCCGATTCGCCAGTGTAACTGCACCAGTGCAAGCGGGGGGCTGCACTCGCTGCACCAGTGGAGAAGGTGGGGCAGGCGGTGTAAGGCGCGAAGACGGGCTGGCAAGATGGCGGCGGATGGAGGGTGATTTGAACCTGGGACCTTACGCTTGGCTGGCCAGTAGCCCCTGGACTGGCCACTAGACCACCGTGTCCCCTAGCGTGCAAGTATTAATTGCTCGTCGTTATAAAGAGCTAAAAAAGGTCAAACCGCCAAGGTGCCCACGATCCTGTGCACGATCCTGTGGAAATCCTGCTGTCGGCCATCTTGGGTTGCACTGGAGGTGTCCGATTCGAGGCCCCAGTGCTGGGTCACACTCGCTGCACTGTGACGTCACCTCCCTACACCGAGTGTAGCCGGTGCAGTGTCAATCGGACAACACTATTGTTCTGTGAATTGATTATTTAGCCTGTGGAGTAGTTACTTTTTATTACCGTAAGAGAGGACTCAGCACACCAAATAATTTATGTGTACATGATAATTTCATTCTTCAGGCGCACCTTTTGTTAGTACAGATTGGAAAGTTTACAGCTCGCTTTTTTGAAGCGATTTGTCATCAATTTTCAAATTGCTGTTGAAGCTCAACAAATGTGGCACATCTGCTTTTTTGCTTCTATCTGCTGTATCAAATGTCCACTATCATGAAATCGATGCTAGTGGATTGTTGAATTAATGGTAGTCTGAGAAAAACTTTTCCTTTCCTTGTGATGAAATAACCCTCTCTTACGGTACTGTCTTCTGGTTTTGTTTTCATTTCACTGTACAACTATTTACATATTTAAAGTATAGTTTCACACTTGTTCATTTAAGTTCATTTTCTTTCAACTGTGAAATACTAGCTCCCAGAGAGTAATGTAGCATGACATTAGCAGGGATGATGTAAGGAGAAGTACTAGGGTTATGAAGGTTAGGGAGTTGTGTGTCTTGGCCGACCCCACTGAGTTAGAGGCACTCTCTGCATTATTATGGAGGCAAGGGTGCTTTGGAGGCTTTTTTATAAACCCTTCTTCTATAGGACTGTGGTCTGATCTATTGTAACCCAATATTATCTCTACTATTCAATGTGTCTCACTGGCTGTACTTGCAACTGCCTTCTTTCCTTATCCCTTCCGAGATGTCCTCTTGTTGCCATCTTGACACACAAATTCACTGGCTGTCCCCATCCATCTCTTTTTACTTACTCACCCATCTTCCTCTTCATTATCTCTGTGGACCTGCTTATATTTCTTCATTACCTCATCGCTGAGACTGCAGTCGTAGAATGTGCTGGGAACTACTAAGCTCATTCTCTCAACTCACACTGTACAGTACATGACTTGCCACTTGAGTCACTATTACTCACAATCATACTGCATCTTACTCACCACACTGACATTACCTGTCATTGTAACACATTCATCTGTTGGTTTGCACCAACACAAAATACACTGCCGTGCAAATGAAAAGTTCTCGACTATGAAGCATGATGTCTTTATTGTGACTAAGTATAAGTATAGTAGGCCTCAGTGTGATCTTCATCATAAACCAGATGACACATGCAAAAAATATATTCAATATTCCTTTTTGAAAAATAACAACTATTTACCATTTCAGGAACCTGACTACTTGAAAAATGCTGTCTCTCGCATACTAGCCCTAAAGCCAGATCTCCTGTTAGTGGAGAAGACAGTGTCTCGAATTGCCCAAGATAACTTGCGAGAGCATGGGGTTACCCTTGTGCTGAATGTAAAGGCCAGTGTCATGGAAAGGGTGTCCCGTTGCACCCAGGCAGATGTCCTTCCCTCCTTGGACGCGCATGTTGGGATCCCAAGGCTGGGAATGTGCCACCGCTTCTCTGTGAAAGGGTTTGACCTTGGGGGAGGAAAGACCAAGACACTTATGTTTTTTGAGGGGTGTGCGGCCCACTTAGGATGCACCGTGTTATTGAGAGGGGCTAGTACCTCTGAACTGCAGAAGGTCAAGAGGGCAGTCTCTTTTCTTACATTTGTTGCATATAATTGGCGGTTAGAGAGGTCATTTCTCATGGATGAGTGTGCAATGCCTCCTCCCAGTGGTGATACATTATTTGATGAGGAGCCAGCAGAGAACTCACCAGTTGATGCCAAGGTACAAATGACATCAGCAACACCAGCAGGTGAGCTTCTTGATATCTCAAGACATTTCTTTACAAACTTGTAACATCAACTAACAAAAATTTACCATTTGAGGCATGTTTATCAAATGTGGAAAATGTTTCGTGATATTATGGTTAATTTATTGCTCTGTGTTTAAGAACTTCCTCAACACTGCACAGTGTCTGCAGCAGAGAAGAAGGGTGAGATGCTGGAGGTCAGTGATTTCTCAGACCCACTTCACCAGTACCTCCAGGGTGACCAAGCACAGGAGGATATGCTTTCATCAGGTGCTGCTCTTTCACTACGTGTGGCAGAACTTCCTTCAGAAAATCGCTTTCGACGTGCTCTAGATGATACTGCCCTCAGCATCTCTCCATATGTTAAGTACAGTGTACCTTATTTGGAGACAGATGCTGGGAAGCGCTGTGTTCTACGTCAGTACCTACCTGCAGAGATATATTGGTCAGAGCAGTTCCTTGGGAAAGAGCAATGCAGAATACCTAGAGCAGACAACAATGCTTTACCTGGTGTGCCAGTTGGAAAAAATAATTACATCACACGTATGAATCCACCACACCAGTTCTTGTCAGCACAACTTAATATACCTGTCTATGCATCAGAGATACAGGCCATGCTGGCAGATTTTCGAGCAAGAGGTGGTCGGCTGAGCCAGCATGAAAATCATGGAGTTGTTGCCACGACCACAAAAACATCTGAGAGCAAATGGGATGGACGTGTGGATGCTCTGGATCCATTGAACCATCAGCGCTTCTCTGTGTTGTTTTGCAGTTACTCCCCTGTGTCACCAAATGCACCATACTTCTGTGTGAACCCCTGGGTTGTCACTATGGATCTGTATGGTCGTAATGACATTCCCTTAGGCTGCTTTCTGGAACGGTTTTGCTTCCGCCCATCATATGCTTGTCCATCAGCTTCATGCGACACCCCAATGCTGAACCATGTGCGCCGTTTTGTTCATGATGGGGGATGTGTGCACATTGCAATGAAATCCCTAGAAGGAGTGGCCACACAAGGAGAAACTATCCTGACTTGGAGTTGGTGCCGGCAATGTGCTCAAGTGTCACCTATCTTGCCACTGTCAATTGATGCCTGGTCCTTGTCTTTTGCCAAGTACTTAGAGCTGAGGTTCCATGGTGGAATCTACACCAGGAGAACAGCTCCTGATGCTGAATTCTCCTGCCCACATTCCTTGCACTATGAGCACTATCAATACTTCCTGCAAAAGAACATAGTTGCTGCATTCAAGTACGTAAAGTAACTAGTTCATTATTTACTGTACTGTCAATATTATAGCAAACTCTGAAAGTCTTAAGATGCACTTCATTTTTGGTTTTATTGTAACATAATGTATTTTTAAATTTATTTTTATGTGACACTACAACACCTGCAATATTTTTACAGATATTCTCCTATATCAACATGGGAGGTGAACCTGCCACCCTGCACGATAAGCTTCAGATCAGATCCTGCCTCGAAGGAAAGTCTGACAGTAGAGATGAGGGACTTGTCTGTTAAGGGAGTGGAAATATTTGGAGCAATTCAGGAGAGGTTGCACAACCTCAAGGAGGATGCACAGGATAAAAAGTATATTGGTATGTCATTTTTGTGTGTGAAACATGTAGTACTAAAAATGTGCAAGTGGTTTTAAGGGGAGTTCAGTATTAAGTTACAGTAAATATTTGAGGAGTTGCTTGCAACAAACATTTTTTCAGCGGCACTATTGGACCAGCTCCAGGGTGAACATGCTATGTTCCGGTCTAAGATAGAGGAGATGCAGATGAGACTGACTTCCCCAGCAGTGTCACAGGAACGCAACCACCATCACAGTAGTGGCTCCCAGGAGAAAGGTTCTTGTCGACCCAGTGGCAATGATCTTCCCCCAGAAACTTGCCCGCAACCATTTTCTCCATCTCTTGCTTCTCCCTGCTATCGCTCTGGACGCGGCTTGACAGACTTCCAGGAAGCGATGTGGGACATCGGAGACTGTGCTGTGCAGCTCCGGTACATGATATCTGATGCTGTATGCAACTGGAACATGCATATCCAGGATCTGTCCTTACAGCGAAGAAGAGAAGAGAAGCAAGGAAGGACCGCATCCAAGTCTCAGGTCTTTGCAACTGCCATTCCCAATTCTGAGAATGTATGTATCTACTTAGGCTACTGTTGTTTCTCTCTTACCATACATAAGTCAAATGAATTGGATATTTGTAATTTAAGAGTATGTAAAATCTGATATTCTTGATAATACGTAAGCCTCATTTTCATATGACTAACCATAGTAGATTAATTAGGGGCTGTTTCATTTTTAGATTAGCTTCACTGCAAGTGGCATTGGTGTCAAATCAAATCCCAAGGCCACATATGATTTGTTAAAAATCACTGATTCCAGCAGAGTAATCAGTTTTTAATGTTCATGACTGAAGAGCAAAAAACAGTTGCAAATGAAAATCAGCATAAAGTCTCTGCTGTAAATGGAATCACCATTTCCTGTTGTATTAATTCAGCAGCAGTATGGCTCCTGAGCTCTTCCATAAATTGTGGTGGATATAATTAGATTTCTAGATAGCAATAATTAACATTGAGGTAAAATATGATTATTACATAATCCACATTCTTACTGTGATTGTGAATAGATTGTATAATGGACACTGAGTGCGTTTACATGGGACTAAAAATTGGCCTAGCCTATGCTAGGCGGTTTACTCCCATGTAGCCGCTGGGCCTATGATAGACCGGCCTCACTGATCCGTTGTCGGGCGCAGCCCAGGCCTTTTGGATCGGGTGGTCTACCTAAGGCGATGATGGCCTTGCTTAGGAAGCCTGGGTCAGGCCGATTTTTAGTCCCATGTAAACGTACTCACTGATGGCCTGTTGTTCAACACAAATTATGGAGGAAATCTCCAATAATGTCGGATTATGTATTGTGAATATACATAATAAATTGCAGATGTTTCATGATTCTTCTTGCAACCAGCCCCTAGTGATAATAATGCAACACAAATAAGTGATATAAATGAGATGTAATAGGTAACAGTCCTAGTTATGTTTATTTATTTATTTGTTTATCCGTATAAGTATGAAAGCAGTTTCATTACCATCATTCCATATTTTCAGACTACCACTGATGAACCAGAATCCGATCCCCTGCCTCCCATTGGCACCCCTGAGCAGAAACGTGCCAGGATGGCCAGTTATCCTCCTTTGTCAATACCACGAGTGGAGAGTGATCCTGTCATAAGCGATGACAGTGTCCCCAACAGTGAGCCAGAGACTGAGTCAGTTTTGGTGGCCCCTTCCCGCAGCCGACACTCTTCAGGGTCTCCTGCCCGTGGCCATGAGCGATCACATTCAGACGGAGATGGCCGTCTGCAACAGTGCAAAATAGAGGATGCTGGTGACTCAAGGATAGGCCAGCAAGAGAGAAGAATGCAAGGAGGGGTGAAGACATTGCTGACCCAGTTGCTGTCTACTGCTCCATCTGGACCACTCACCTGCCCTTTAGATGCTGGGGAGCATTATATTTATCTTCCAACCACAACAGTGCCAGTAGTGGTGTATGAGGGTGAACCCACCTCCATTATTGCATTTGCCCTGTGCTCAGCTGACTATGAGAGGCAGCTTCATGATATTCAAGCACAAATTCTGGCCAACACAGCAGCAATAGGAAGTGTTGTTGGAGGGGGTGGGCAGGGCAAGGAGAGTGGAATTAGTCCACTTCCAAAGCGCAGGGGCCATAAATCATCATCAGACAAGGAGTCTTCCCTGCAGTCATCAATGGAATCTTCAACTGAGTCAACCCGCAAGCCTCTCTTATCTTTTCGTCGGGGTGAAAAGCAGAACCTCTTGAATGCCCCACCACAACAGGCTCCACAACAAGCAGATGGATGGGATTCTGACCTCCGGGATGAACCAGTTTCGGACACTTCATCAGCCTCTCCTGGCAATCCTGTCAACCAGCCTGCCTCAAACAATGTGAACAGCAGCCCTGCATTGAAGAACCCTGATCACCACATAGAACTGCAATTCCTTTGCCCAACAGCCAAGTTCTACTGCCGGGTGTACTATGCAGAACAGTTCCGGCAGATGCGCCGACGCTGCTTGATTCCAGAGGGAGAAGAGGGTTATGTCAGGTTAGTTTTTACTCCTTAATACCCCCCATCTAGTTTTCATTTGATGTTCCTCGAAATAAAACTGTATATTTTATTACTACAAGAGTGAAATAACCACATGTAAGGTAAATAAGTGAGAGAATTTAATTAATGTAAATATTCAGGGGAGCTCCCCCATGTAAAGGCATTAAGCCTACCGAGGTAAATAAACTAAACTGAACTTCTTAATACCAACAATCATGGCATACATTATGATAATATAGTGAAACATCAAGACATTCTCCAACTGCAGTTTTTTGTGATGTCATTACTGCAGTTGATTGTGATTGCAGTATCAGTACATAAGTCATATCACATTACCTGAAATTCTAATTATTGGTAATGAAGAATAATTGTGTAAGTAGGCAAGAGATATGTATTGGATGTGCAGGGATCTCATTAATCATTATAGTGTACATGAAGAAAGAGCATTTAACTTGAATGCAAAGCAACTATGTACCAGAAGATGCTCAGAGAGACTTACAAAATTTTGAGACTTTTTTCACTTTGAAAACACCAAATCATCCCACAGATCTCTTCAGAGGTGCTTCCCATGGGCAGCAAGGGGAGGAAAGTCAGGGTCAACTTTCTGCAAGACATTCGATGACCGACTCATCCTGAAGCAGATGTCCCGCTTTGAGATTCAGTCTTTTGTTGACTTTGCTCCCAACTACTTCAAGTACATGGCAAGTGGAACAGCAGGCTCCACAACTGCACTGGCCAAGATACTGGGCGTGTATCGTATTGGATTCAAGAACAGTTCCACTAATGCAGCTTCCAAGATGGATGTGCTCATCATGGAGAACCTATTTTATGGGCGCAACGTTACCCAGAAATTTGACCTTAAGGGATCAGTGCGCAATAGGATGGTGCACACTGGGGGGAAGCAGCAGCAAGAGGGAGAACTTGTATTGCTTGATGAGAACCTACTTAAGCGTAAGCTGGCTATATTTAGATCCTCAAAATGTATTAACCTGAACATATTTGGGATATGCTTTACATGACAGTTTTCTTCTCTCAATAGTGGTTTGTGAGTCTCCTTTGTACATCCGCCCCCATTCTAAGACGGTGCTCTCCATGGCCCTACACAAAGATGCTGCCTTCCTGGCCTCGCAGATGGTGATGGACTACTCCCTGCTGGTTGGGTTGGATGAGGATAACAAGGAACTGGTGGTTGGCATCATAGGTAACTGGTTTTCTCAACCATCAATTTTGTTCATGGACTTTTATGAATTGATGATGTGGCAAGATCATGGAAAGTAACATTTTCCACATTTTAAATTCATTATGGGAGTTATGTTCTTGCACGTAGTTAGAGAAGTTTCTCCTCAGTTTGACTGTCTCATTACAATGTTTGAATAGATCAGGTGATTCATGATACAACATTTACCAAGTCAATGTGGTGGACAGAAACACTACAATTTGCTAGTAGATAAGGTACACAGCATAATGAACTGTTCCTAGATCAAGAAGGAAACGGGGGAAACTTGCGAATTGTTAGTCCTAGCAACCAACTTAAAAAGATGCAACTATTATAATATTGGAAGCAACGTTGGAAGGAACATTGTTGTGATTGTTGATTTGCTTTAAACGAGAGGTCTCAAACGTGTGGCCCGCAGGCAGCTTATTTGCGCCCATGGCCCTAATCCAACAAGTTGACAATTTTGTGATGGAACAAATTCCTTTATATGCCGGTACATGGCTATGCCAGCATGGGTTCAGTGAAGAAATCTGGAATGCTTCTGAGATTCTCAAATGTCATGTGCACAAGGACTTGAACCTAATTTCAATGCTTATTTTTTTTAAACAATTTTAATTACTGAATTTGAAATGAGATTCTTTCAAATTGTGTGTGAAAGATTTTCAGCTGTTTGCTTCTCCATTCTCATATGATGTCAGTCAGGAAAGTGATTAGGTTCAGATGGAGTCCATTGAAATCCAGTGTAAACTCTGCTCTCAGGAACAAGTAGACCTACAAAGATTGTTGGGATTTCAAAGTTTTGCACATAATTATTTGCCTGGCAATTCCCTAATATGAAACAATTTGATGTGAGGTACTACAATATATCGCTCAAAAACATATATCAAAATTGTCTCTTTATGTTTTTGAGCGATATAGTACTGTACCTTGCAATGTTTGGTAACACATACTTGTGTGAGCAGTTACTTTCAATGATGAATGTTAACGAGAACCTAGAAGATCGTGATTATCTGATGAGGTTCTGTAATGACTTGCCCGATACACGTGATGTCAGACTTCCAGACAAAATGTAAAACACAAACTGTCACATATGAAATTTGATCATGTAACTTTCAAGCACTTCAGCTATTTATTTTTAAGTTCCTGTGTTGTGTATATTGCAGTATAGGTTCTAGTTACACTTTGACACGATTAGGCTTTAGTACGAATATTGCGCCACTGGTAAAAGTGTGGCCCTTACTAAAGTTCACCCAAGCAGATGTGGCCCTCTACCAAATTGAGTTTGAGACCTCTGCTTTAAACTGATTGCATGAGTTGAATTTTTTGGGAATAAACAGCCACATTTGCTAGTAACATGGAAGCTGTAATTCAATTTTGTAGTAGTTTATCAAGTAGAAATATCTAAGTTATTGAAATTACTCGTATTTGCAGACTACATTCGCACATTCACATGGGACAAACGTCTGGAACAATTTGTGAAGACTTACGGCATCCTAGGAGGTCAGGGAAAGCTACCAACAGTAGTGGACCCAGAGATGTACCAAGCCCGCTTCTGCGAAGCGATGGACCGATACTTCCTGCTGGTGCCAGACAGGTGGAGCGGGATGGGGAAGGGTGTCGATTGTTGAGGCATGTAATGAAAAAGAACATTGTTGCCTGCTAATCAGTATTGTTGTTGTTGTCTTAATGAAGCTGGTCTTCTACTAGTCTTGTTTATGGCTATTACAGAGTAATAAGCAGTATTGACTACTTGTGGGATTAACCAATGGAATTTTATCTATAATGAGATGGAGTAGGCATTCCATTGTTGGCATTTTAATTATTTTTTGTGAGCAACAAATAAAACCTTATTCATAATTATGAGAATAAATGGATGTTGATTTAAAATAAACCTACACCATATTTTATTGCATAGAACTGAAAACTCATCTCTGAGAAATGTTAAGATGGAGTTGGTGTATGAAAGCATTGTTCTGAGCAAAACGTCTATGTTTTGGCCAATGTTGCATTACTTAGAAGAGAATGTTAATTTTCATTTCATTGTGATAATGGTAGTCATTTTTGAAGTACAGTTTTTATCATCTTATTTCAAGTAGAACTGCATATGCATACATGCAATATCCAGCTGTGGTTGAAAACTTTGGTCTAAGAGTGCACATGACTGTATCAGTTGCAACATGGAAAATGAAGTGCCACTTATTTTTCCTTTCTTGCCGTACTTACTTGGTGGTGGTACTTTCCTTAAGATGCTACAAGATTGTCAGACAGGTGGAAGTCATAGAATTGCTGTCCACCATCAACACCTACTGCCAACATGAGTACACCTGCCAGAGGCCAGGAAAGGAAAGCAGCAGCATTTGACTCGACAAGAGAGAGAGAGAGAAAACTGCGCTTCCCCACCCCAGAAAGGCCGTGTAAAACTGTGTTTTCATTTTCACGGCCTCTGGGAAATCAGTGAAATCCACTCCAGAGAGGCAGAGAGCAACAGCTAACTTGTCAGAGCAAACAGGATACCCAGGAGAACAACACAATGAGGACATTCCTAAATGCGCCGGTAGCCAACCGATGCGACCGGAATCGTTCCTAAATTCTCAGGTCCGCCGACTCGTAGCAAAGGCAACATCATGTATGACATCACCGGTAGGGTACCGGTCGCACCGGGCTAGAGGATATGGTTCGTCCTGTCAATCCAACATGGCGAGTCCCACGACTGGTTATGAGTATGTGAAACTAGACTACTTCGGGCGTTCCTTCGCCATTTGTTACCGGTGCATACCAAAAAACGCTCCTTTAATCCAAGCCCTGATGTCATTGGTAGCCGTACCGGAGGGGAACAGGCCAGGCACACCAGTTGGCGCACTGGTGCATTTAGGAGCGTCCTCATTGGGCAAGATTTTTGTCCTGGTAGGCTCGGCTAAAAACATCCTTCTGCTCCAGCAAGGGTTTGCCAAACTCTTTCTGTGGCATACCATGGTTAAAGACACCAATTATCGCTGAAAGGTTCTGCTAACTTCAGCAGGACCAAAAAAACACACACACACACACCCCTACATGTGCTAATATACAAAGCTACTCACATTGCTGCAAGATTTTAAAAACATCCTGTTTCGAAAGTCTACATTAGAAATTCATGTTCACAGCAAGTTCAATATTGGCCTGATTCTGTAAAGTGGAGCTACAGTACTGAGGCATAGATCTTTTATTGCAACCTATCAGTCATTAACAGTTGGTGCCATAGTTTGGAAGGCCATTCCCTTAAATAAATACTGTATGTCTCAATAATCATCACACCAAAATTCAGTAGCCATCAAAACATTCCTGATAATACATAATTTGTAGTGCCAAGTTTAAATTATTGTGTTGGGAATTATTGTTGTTGGAATGGTCCTTTGTTACATGGTGATATCAAACGCTTTCATTCATCATGGTATATTTTATTTAGACCAGTTTGTTTCAAGTAGCAAAAATATGTTAATCAGCAATTTTAGCATTGATGACTAGTTTTCACAGAACTCATTAAACATGAACTTTTCATTAATTTATTGTCATTATTATGCGATATCCCAATCAAATTTATCAGACTTGTCTTCTTCCGCCAGGTATCTTGCCCAGAGAATTGGAAACATGGACCGGGGATCACCGTCAAATTTGTTCCGCCTCTTCTGACTGAGAAGCCACCTGATATATCCAGCACCAAGCTCCTGTTGAACACATGGATTGAAATTAATTTTTACATTATTTTGCCAACATCCCACATGCTCTGCAACAATTTTTACATTATTTTGCCAACATCCCACATGCTCTGCAACAATTTTTACATGGCTCAATGATTCTCAGTAGAACTAAGTAACTTTTGAGCAACCTAGCTTTTCGAAAAATACCAGAAATTACTAAGGATCTCTTAATGATTTGATATGACATGCTAAACTTGTTAAACTTTTACTTACTGCCCAGGCATTGCCAAAGGCTGATGAGAACTGCAGCCAGGATTGGATCTCCTTCACTCTCTTCTTCACTTTTTTCCCTGACTCCTCACTCCCTCCACCCTTCTTCCCCAAGGCTGTGCAGGATTTCTCACGTATGGCTCTAGACAACACATACCATGCAGTCTTCTTCTTCACCAGCCCAAGCACATTATCATGTGAATCCAGGAAGTACAACACCTTGCCTTCATACCCATAGTGCTTTCGTATGGAGTTCATTTCGTCTTCTGCCTTGTATGCTGGTATGATCTTATAATCAACTGTCTTCAGGCCAAATGAACGTGCTTTGTCAATTCCTTCATGTGCAGGAACTGCACAAAATGATTTGTCATTGCTCACATACGGTTTGGTCCAAGCAACAAACCGAAGCTCAGGCTGGGTTAGATATGAGAGGTTTTCCACATGTTGATGAGTTGGTTGTAGCACCTCACATACACCAGTGTACCGGTTTGACAACAAAAACTTCAACAGGCGCTGGCGACGCTTCTTTCCAATATCTTCTATAACATCCATAACAGTTTTAGCCACAACTCGTGCAATGTTGTACCGGCCTTCACTGTACTTCTCAATGTCATCCCGACACGACAAGAGCATGTGCACATTTTTTGATCCTGTGCAGATTAGTGTCTTATCTCCAACTTTGCATGCACTGAAATGTGCTGCCTCACCATTTGCCTTCTGGGTACACACAATTGTCTCAGCATCATCAACCTCTCCCAAAAAGTAGCGCCTCCAGACCTGATCATCAGTGTTGCATGAATTGTCCTCATCGCCCATCCCACCAGTGAACTTTTTCAGGGCATACACCAGAAATGTGGTCCACGTCTTGCCTCCATGGTGCAATCGCAGTAAGCAATTTCCCCGGGCTATCTTGTCCCTCAGCTCCTCATGTTGGTTGTAAATACGATCGTCTGGGCCACCTTTCCCGCCCACCTTAACGTCGATCAAGGTGCCAGTGTATCCAGGTGGAAGAATTGATTCCGGAACGTCTGCCTCAACCATCTTAACGTACTTGTGACGGTGGGCAAACTGTAACCAACTGCATAAAATTAGTTGCTGGGAATGTAATACCTGGGCGAAACATTACAGTATTAAGGTTTGCGGTAATATATTAATTACATTGCCTCAATTTTAAAACAAATCAGATAATTATGGCAACTATTGCCAATCTTTGAATGCATATAAAGATACAAAAACAAAGAGTTTAATACAAAATCCAACTGCTGAATGTATGATGATGCAACAACATTACCTTCTTGTATCGTACACCTCTCCTTGATCTGTCACATGCATTTCCTCCAGTTTTTCTGCAATGTCTGTGGCCACCTCCTCCTCTTCCACGCAGCTATCCACATGTGGCTCTTCGTCCCCCATATTACTAGTCGTTGATTTGGGCAGATTTGCACTAACTCTACAAACTAAGCTGGGGTCGGGCGTGTGCCTACAACTGGTAGTGGTCCCCACCCGAGACGGCGGTCCTCTTTCCTGTGAAGGTGTCTATCTGCCTCTGGGTGTCGATCAGCTTAGAGGCCAGCCTGTCCCTCCTCCTCTTCAGCCACTCGATCCTCATCTCCTTCCCCTTGTACCCTGCAACAAACCCTGCCGCGAAGCACACCGCGGCCACTGCAACCAGAGCATACCCACCCACGCGCATCGCTCCTCCTGCACCACCATGTGCAATCCGATGACCGATGCACGATTGCACGCACGAGTTAACAACTTATCTATCCAGCCAAGATAGGAATAACTCTACTAGTCACCCAATCAATTCGGGATTAAAATAGTGCAAATGTACCTGCCGACGGACATTACATAATAAATTAGCCCTGTTTAATATTTTTATTACATGAAGGACGTGGTTGGCAACTCTGCTTTTCAGGGAAGGCGGCAAATATGGCTTGTAATGAATGTAGGCAAAATAATTCAATCAACAGTTATAATTTTTCACTTGGTAGTTGGTACAGAACGTGCTTGTGCTGGCCATCAATTTATATGTACTCCAAACCATGTCCGCCTTATTATAGTCAGACGCGATCGGTAAATATGGAATAATGTGCACATTTTCCATGACGTACGTTAATAAGTGACGAGGATTGCATGCGGTATTAGCCTGACTAAAGTCTGACGAAATATTCCTGTGGGAAATCATCAGACATTGTGTTTGAGTAAGGGGGGCAAAAACACGACATATGTCGAAATTGTGACGTCATCCGATTCACCTGACGTGTCCTAATCGCAAGGTTGTCCCGATATGACCTTAACTATCGGCTACACGCACTTCTGCACAATTGAAACATACAGCATTAAAATATTTATTCCCCTGATTACTGATTAAACATGTCGCAAGTTTTTACCAGCATTATCTCAAATTCCAGTTTGTGTACACGTGCGACTTGCAGCACTGTGTACATTCCTGAGCCTGGATTGGCCAGTTCCAGCGGATACCCAATGAGGTGCCTCGGTAGAGGTACGCAACGGGCAGTGTGACATGCACATTGTGGCCAGACGAAGCTCGATTATTGTTTACAATAGTGCGTCATAGGCAACGGGATATCGGGCTTGGATCGGGGGGGAGTTCCCCCTAGCGAATAGTATGCCAGGGCTGGCAACCCTGTCCCGGAGACGTACGTTCTATCAGGCCAGTGGTGGAGCAGCCGCGTAGGCAGGGCAAGAGAAAGAGGGAGAGGAGGGGGTGCAGGTCAGGCGATCTATCTATCTGTATCTGCGAGCGAGAGAGTCAGACGTACGTACATCGAAGGAGAGACGGAAAAAAATGGAGTCTTTCAACATGGACACTTTCTTCCGGACGTTCTCAACCAAGCTGTGAGTGGTCCAAGGGGGGACAGAGGAGAGGGGAAAGAGAAGGTTCATCCGGGTAATGGGTTGAATGGGAGGGAGCGGGGGAACTGGGAAGGTAATGGGGGCAAGGGTGGGGATGACGATGCGTATTTTCGAAGGGAGATTCTGTTCATCTTGTCTCAAGATGTGGAATGACTGACCTCAATGCTCTATATGCAGAAACTTCTGGGTAGGGGTGGGTGGGTTCATTGCAAGTTGGTTACTCTGCATGTGCAAGTTGTGTACTGGGAGTTATTTCACAACACTGCACTCCAGTATATTACTGAAAAGTTGGAGTTTGAGAACTTATAAAGATCATGTTATACTTTTTGTCACTGCTGATCATGACCACTGCATGCGCCTTGGCGTGCGCTGCCAATTTAGGGAACAATACTCATTATGAAATTGCCCGTTGCATAATGGACTTGTTGCGTTAAAGAGTGTTGCTGCTACTTTGCCACACTCGCTTTTGGTAGATAGGTTAGAAAGTCAGCAACGTTTCAAAAAGCCCAGTTTAAGCCCGGTATTCACGTAAAAGATATCTAGCGCACGAGGAGCCAACTCCGCATGCCCGGATCCGAGGAACGGGGAAACGTAGAAAATTTGCAACTTTAATCCCCTTTCCGAGGGACCCGAGGGGGCCCTGGGGCGACATAGAGTCCGTCTCGACTCATGCCCGAGAAACTTTTACGTCGATACCGGCCTTTAGGCAGTGGCATTGTTGATGTTGGCAGCAAGCAGGTGAAAATTTAGTATCCTGCTAGGGTGGCAACTGTTCTACCCCAACTACTCAAACTTGGAACCTTTATGCCTCACTGCCTAGGAGGAAGGATGCATGGCAGCAAAAGTAGCTCCACATTTCTTTATCCTAGGAGAATGGGTTTGAAAAATTGCGATGTTTAGGGAATTCCTGTGTACTTTTTTTTGCTGTGATGGTTTGAATTGAAAGTGATCACAGTACATCACACCGAGTCATCTAATTTGTGTCTAGTATAAAATGCGAAAAGGCGGGGGTTTCTGGATTTTAGAAATGCATGAGCAGCGGGAATTTTGATAATAATCATTAAATGAGGGAAGTATGTGTACATAGGAGGTAACATAAGTCACAGCATGTGGAGTGTCACATTGCCCTTGACTTGAGGGGGTCATGGAACTTCCTATTAGATGAAAGAATGCATCAACGTTCATTTTAAAAATCCTGGCAAGTTGTATCTTGTATGGATTAGGGTGCAGATTAGTACATGTACCACCTGCAATGTTATGACTTGTGAACTCCCCAGTTGCTGCTCATGTACTTCACATACTTATTAGTGTTATTACTCATTCAGGAAGGCATAGAGGGGACCATAATAATGCTTTTCCAGATATCAGAAAAGAGTTTATCAAGTGCAACAAATTAATTGGCACAGTAAAACAATGATGATAGTCCTGTTATATTCTTTTATGTACAGTACATGTAGCCTACAGTATGATATGACCAGGTATTTCAGGGGAAATTCAATGACAGTTATAATATGCCACCTCCCAGCAAGGGCATTGCTAGAGGCCAAATGAGAGTAGCCACTAGTATTACAGGCACGCCTGATTATACTTACTGTTGATTACACCTGATCATTTGCCATAAGAAATCTTCCTTGTAATTATGCATGATCACACAACAATGTGTGCACTTCATTACATGAATAGCTAACTCCTCTGGCACACTCATCTGTCAATGTTGTGGGAAGGTTATTGGGATTATGCAGGTATAATAATATTGCAGGTTTGGAAGTAGCTTGTGTTACACAGGTTGTAGTGTTTTAAATGCATCACCTGGAAACTTTAAGAAAAAATGACAACCCCTCTACAGTCTTTATTGACTCTGTGGGAATAGCACAT
Source organism: Catajapyx aquilonaris (assembly GCA_000934665.2). NCBI lineage: Eukaryota > Metazoa > Arthropoda > Diplura > Dicellurata > Japygidae > Catajapyx > Catajapyx aquilonaris. The sequence goes on along the minus strand of KZ538851.1, from coordinate 8,088 downwards.
GAAGTAGAACTAAATGATGCAGATGTATTGGGCAATGCATCCCCCCACCTCAATCCTCTTGAACTAATTAAGGAGTACCATACTGTAAAAGTCTTGTTAAGTAACCAACCCTGAAGCTCGCATTAATTGCAGCCTCATTCCTTATCATGTTGAGTTGATGTCAAATAAGTCTAATTTTTAACAACTTTCAGTGAGGCACCAGTTCGAAGTCACTTGAAAAATGTGTATGGCTGCCTGTCGATGTCAGCCCTGTCTGCTGCTGTGGGTGGATACCTGTATCTCTCGACGGATTTCTTCAACAGCCCTCTCCTGGGAACCATTGGAGTACTAGGATTTTTAATGGCTCTTCTGTTCACTCAAGATGACAATGGAAAGAACAGGCAGAAGAGGCTTGGATTTCTGCTTGCTTTTGCCTTCTGTACTGGTCAGTATCTTGAACTCACAAAATAGTTTCCTGCTTATTTGAACAGTGTTCTTCTGGAGTAATTTTATTCTCCACACTATGCACATGAATTTCTGTGCTGGAAGTACTGTAGTTCATGACAAGCTTGAAATCATGCAAGTGTCACTTATCTTTTTTACAAGTAGGCCTGTATCTTGTTTGTATTATCAGTTTCCTGGGCAGGCGTATCTGCCAGAGTTAAGTTCATGTTATGATTAAAATTGCCAGGGCAGATCAGGTGTGCAGTTGCTACAAAATGGGAACTTGGCAAACACATTTTAGGTGCAATAAACTACTAAGCCTATTTATGGTTCAATTATTTGTTACATGAACTACTACTGGTGGAAGAACACTGAAAGTGTACATCAAAGATTTTTCTTTCGAACTACGACATTACTTACCAATGAAACTGTAACACTAAGGTCAAAATACATTTACTATTGTTGTAAAATGTCCAAACTGCAATTCATTGCAGATGATGATTCAAATGACACTCGCTTATGAGAATAAGTTGGTTTCATAAAAATGGATCTAGTGGTGCAGTACAGTAGTTGGTAATATTCATATGATCATTCATTATAGGATTGTAGCACTTGTTAAGTGATAACCTGTTAGTTTTCTAAGAATTTGCCTGAATCTCCAAGTTATGACAGTTTTTATGTTTGATTACTAGGTCTGGGTATGGGTCCTCTCCTGGAGATGTCCATTATGATAGAGCCAACCCTGGTGACAACAGCCTTCCTGGCAACCTCGGTGGTGTTTGTATGCTTCAGCGCCTCAGCGATGCTGGCCTCCCAAGGGCAGATGCTGCTCTTGGGTGGTCCACTCCTTTCGGGTCTCTCCATCATGTCCATGGCTGCACTGGCCAATCTGTTTATTGGCTCACAGATGCTTTACCAGCTTCACTTGTACCTGGGCCTGGCTGTGATGCTGGGCTTCATCCTCTTTGACACCCAGCTCATTATTGAGAAGAGACGTCGTGGAGACAAGGACTTTGTTGCCCACTCCCTTGACTTGTTCGTCGACTTTGTTGGCGTCTTCCGGCGCATACTCATAATTCTCTCACAGAAGGTCAGTGTCTTGCGGATAACGCATGTCCTTTAAAAGCGATAAATACTCACAATTAATTAGTACTAACTTCACTTTCATTGATCTGCAAGCTCTGAAGTCATTAATGACGAGGTGTATTTGTCAGTAACAATGTGGGATTTTAAGCTAATGAACTGGTATTCTGGTTTGGGATTCATGGGATGCTGGCCCATTTCAATACCTGGACAAGCAGTTACCAAACTTCAAATTTCATTATTCTATTAGATCATTCACGTAGTTAATATCACCATGGCTTCTTGCTTAACAAAACATCCTTAACAAAAGTCTAGAACAAGGCTCATGCCTAAATGGCAGGAATGTTTAAATGCTTGGATTTCATTGCATCGTGATACAAATCCACCTTACTCTCATATAATGGTGTCTCAGTTTTGACTTCCCTGTAGAATTGAAATCTTGATATCAAGTATCCCAACACATGTTTATTGTACTACATTGTCTCACCAATAGTGGCAATAGGGTGTTGCCTACATCCTCAAACCAGGATATTATCGGGCTACCTGTGTGGCCAAGACATATCCGAACTAATATTATAAAGGAACAATTGTCACAAAAATAACTCCTGCCATTCTGCCCTGCTTATGAATAAATCAGGAGGGATGAAAAGGATACCTGACAACCAGGGGACCCTCCTCTGCTAATGAACCTTGCGTAGATTTGTTAAGAAGAGGTGCCATTTTACCAATGTTATAGCAGAGATTTTTTTTAATTCTGCATGATTAATATGGGTCAGTCAGACATAGATACTTATTATCGTGGAATAGCTCCACATATTTGGCCCAAATGATAATCCTCTGGTAATATCCTGGTGAATCTCATTACATGGCCATCCTGTCAGTTTGTCAGGTAATATGGTATGGTAACTAATGGAGATGTGCACTGTAGATAAGTGAGCTCGTGTTTTGTGTCAGATAAATGGTTGTAGAGTGTGTTTGAGTCCATTTGTTGACTCCATAAACTGTACTTTGGATATTTCTGTCATTTTTCTGAATTAATCACTTGGTCTAGTTTTAATGGTGGTTGGGGCCCTTTATGAACACTGCTCGCAAGAGATAAATAAAGCAATAAAAAATTATGATGGCGAGAGACATTTTTTTAATGTGCAGGATGTAGTGGCACAAAAGTTTTTAAAGGGGAGACTTGTTGAATTATTATTTAAGCCACAGATTGCTACTGAGAACTGCAATGTTATGATGCTACGGCTATTTCAGTGCTGTTGTGATAGAGTCGATTCGTTAAAATTTGTTCAAATAATTGGGATTTGCCAAACCTGCATCTTATGTGAAAGATCTCACTGTGCTGATATTACAAACTCATGGGCATGTTTTATCCTTTCAGGAAAACCAGAAGAAAAACCGAAGGAACTAAAATTCAGACGCAAATATGGAGAGAAGAGTATAATTTTTCAGTTATCATAACCCGGGGTTCTCAAATGTTACATATTTACAGAGACAACAATTGCTACTACCACTTGGCGCAATGTGTTGAAGTATACTTTTTACTTTTGTAGGATCACACCAGCAAAATTACGAATAAATCTTGAGTCGTTGTTTGTGGCGAAATTTAAAATAATTGTGTGTAGGTGTGGACAGTTTTATTTTCTTTAACTGCATTCCGCCAGAACTTTGTTCTTACGTGGGTTTCTGTTTCAATAGGCTTAATTTCTGAGCTAGCATCGATCTCAGAGGGAAGTTTTGATGTTCTGATTTATTTGGCCCTATTAGAATGTAAATAGGGGAGGTTCCCCTTGTCTTCCATCATATTCAAAATTATGGTGCAATCCTTCCTGCCCAACCTTTCCCTTTATAATAAATACATGTTTCAGTCCCCCCAGCAGTTCAGGCTAACCTTTGTTTCAATGTGTTAGTTATGTGTACTAGTGGTGGTTCACGTATTTTGCAATATTCTTTTGGGGAACGGAATGTTTGGGGAATTTTTCAAATGCAAAATGTGACTGACTTGTACAGTTGATGTAGTTGCATCCTCGTTTGAACTGCCTATTTCGTTATTTTGGTCATGAAAATATATATATATATTCATTGTAAAATCATGTGTAGCTTTGTGGTTGGCAGTGTTTCGCACAATAAAAGTAGTACTGTTTATGGACATGAGAGAGTGGAACTTTCTTCTACTGTGGTTGGCAGCACTGGCAGCAGCACTGACTGGAGGTGGGGTGGGAAGGATAATCAATATCAAAGATGGTGGGACTCAACCTAGATAGTTTGCTGGCTACATTCAATGCACGCTGGTAAGTGACTCATGCTATCTTTTTATTATTTCGAATAGGACATGAATATTTTATGAGCAGGTTTTATGTGCCACTGTTAGCTTGTCAAACTATTGTTATATTATTAGGGTGTTTCCAGCGAAAGGAAGCATAAGAACCGATGAAAAACTGGCTGTATGTTTTTCTTGTTTTTAGGGAGGAAAGAGAGAGAGCGCACCTCAGGAGCATGTATGGCTGCCTGTCCTTGTGCAGCCTGAGTGCTGCTTTTGGTGCCTACACTTCACTGCTGACTGAATTCAGTGGACTCTCCATTGTTGGATTACTGGGGTCATATTTTGCATTGAAAAACACAGTTGATGCACGGGGTCAGAACCGAAAAGAGAGGCTCATCTTCCTGCTCGTCTTTGCCTTCTGCATTGGTAATTACAGGCCTTCTGGGACTATATTTGTTTGAGAATGGTCACTGAGAATCTGAACTGCAAATCTTTTTTTTTTTTAATGCCCTGTGATAGGGCCCGAGGCCCTCTTAGGGTGGAAGGGGAGGTTCCCAAGGGAGGATGCTGTGCGGTAGTCATTTCTGACATTCTTTAAACACCAGCCCTTTTCTCCTGGCCCTGGGCGGAGTAGGGAGTGCAATTCTGCCCCGGCATGTCGGGTGAAAAGCGGAAAAAGACCTAGCCAAGCAGAGGTGACGGGGACGGGATTTGAACCCCGGCCTCCCGCTTGGCTGGCTAGTGGCAAGCCACTAGACCACCAACTGCAAATATTGTGGTACAAAATTAATAGTAAAGAAATGAAGGGTTGCCCCAAATAATGTTGTAAGTAATAATGGTAACCAATGTCACTTACAACATTATTCGGGGCGACCCTTCAAATATTGCAAACAATATTGAAATTATTCATGCCAACAGTGCTCTTGTAAGGGCCATTATAGTTGCAGCATTTTGTAAGGTCAGTCCTATTTTTAGTGATCAGTCATGTTTAAATTGGTGATAAGTGATTAACTTCCACCCAATGGCTACACTGTGTTCATTAGAAGGATAAAGCAGGGGATTTGTGAAACACATCCTCACTTTCCTAATCTACATGATCCCTGCCAGGGTGATAATTGTGTGCTCAATGATAGACTTTAAAAGCTGCATTCATAACTAGCCTACTACACAGTATAGCAATGAATTTGTTTGATATCGTTATTTAATTTTTGTCATGGGAAACGTGCTGTATATGAGCAGTACCTTCAAATCCATAAAATTTGCTTTAAAAGACCTTAAATCTAAGTCTCATCTAAAAATGCCATTATTAAATCATAACTCTGTTACCAGTAACCTTAAATCCTGATAATTATTATTATCATGCCTTATTACAGGGCTAATAGTTGGATCCATTGTGGAATCTGCAGTGTCCACGTCACCACACTTGATAGCACTGATTTTCCACATAGCCTGGGTTACTTTGGCTTGCTTCAGTGGCATAGTGTATCTAACCTCACAAGGTCAGGTGGTATTGGCTGCAGGTCCTGTTGTATCCCTTGCGGCACTGGTGGCGGACTTCAGGCTGGCCAAGATTTTTGTTGGTGCCAATTTTCTTTATCAGGTCAGTTATCAATAATTAGACCTAAATTAAACATCTGTTACACTGAAATGTCCTTTATACTTTTCCAGTACTACCCATACATGGTGTTTTTTGGGGTGTGTGGAATACTGCTTTTTGGGACCGCAGCTCTCATGGAGAAGCGGAACCATTGGAAGAATTCAGACTTTGTGGCTCACTCACTGGATATCATGCTTGATGTCGGTGATGTCTGCCGACATGCTTCAATAGCCCTGCTTCAGAAGGTGAGTTGGGGTAACTTCCTTCCTCTATGTGCTCATATTTATTGAAACCTTTGTCTTTTTGCTAACCTCAAAGGCCAAGGTAAGAACTTACTCATGGTATAACCACATCTATAGCAATGTGCAGGTAAAAACATGGATGACCAGGTTTTAGAAATTGAACCTTTTGTGGCTATACTGACATATCAGTGTAAAACATAGTTTGTTTTCAGCTTACCTGTTATATAAGAGGAAGTCTAATATTTTTCAAGAAGCAGAAAATTATGGGGAATGTAAATGTTTAGGGCCAGTTGTATCAGCAAAAATTAAGAAGGAAATCTATGATTTTGTCAGATTACGTACTGGGAATACCTACACATACTCTGAGATTTTCCCAATCTACTTCCACACAATCAGCCCTTAATAGTCATCAAAAATAAAGCAGCTAATATTTTTCAAAGGAAGGAGTGAATCGTGAAATATTCCTCAAAAGTGAAGCAAGTTTTGTATATTGTATCAAGAGCTGATTGTATTAAGTGGCTAGTAGGTTGTGTAGTGGTGAGCACCACAGCCTTCCACCTCTGAGGTCCCAACCAAGTTCGATCCCTGGATCACACTTATGTGGAAAGAGTTTCGATGGGTTTTCTCCGTGTTCGTGTGGGTTTTCTTGGGGCTCTCCTGTTTCCTCCTACTATCAAAACACATCACATGACAGCCAATTAATAAAGGCGGTCAATTAAGAGATGATCCCCTAAAAGGCCCAAGGTGGCCTATCATGGGGTATCCATTATTATTATTAAGTGCTTACTATTATTATTAAGTTGCTACCCTGGGTACACACCAGCTCCCTGGTTAACGTCATTTTATATGGGCCTGCACTGCCTGCTGCTATTCAGGGTCATGGGTAAAGCATATTCTTCTAACAATGATTTTGAAACTCACATTGTTAATCTTTCTTTGCAGAATTTTTTGAAGAAATATGTGTAAATCCATGTGGCTGCACCAGTGAGAGACATTTTTGGAATATTATTGTTTGTGTAGGCTTTCTAAAGCTCTTGGAGGGGAATGTGTTACTTTTATACAGGAATATACCCAAAAAAAGTTGACTACAATCAATTCAGTGTTGACTATTTATATGAAAGCTTTTACATGTTTTTGAGATGTTTGGATATTGTATTTACCAACTAAAAATAAGACAAATGTGAATTAAGTCAAAAACATTTTGGTCTGCAATTCCTAACTGCATGCAGGGAATATAGCTTGCGGACTCTTCACTGTTGCCTCTCTGACTTGCAGAAATATGTGCATAGTACCTTTTGCTACATTATTGCTGTGCATGCAGTTCATGGAATTTGTTGTCCTAAATGACAGTTGCAAGATGCATTCAATATGCTTGTGTTTGGCCTGAAGTAAATGGAATAATTCAAAAAGTCCTGCAATTCTTTCGTGAAGGTTGTCATTGTGGGCATTCTCATATTGTGCATGAAGTTTTGTACAGTACGTGTAACACAATTCATTCTTCTCAAGTAAAGCCTGAATAACGAGCTAGGCCCTTACACATTTTGATTGGAAACATTTGGGTTCTTAAACTACAAAATGCATGTCCCGTACCTTATTACTCATGTTCAGCATTTTAAAACAAATTGTAGGGTACAATATACATGCATAATAATGTAGACTTGTCAATAAATGTGTTTCTATATGAGGTGAAGTCTAGAAATTACATTGAGTTGACCAATCAATCATATGTGGACATGGTTTAGAAATCAAGGTTCCATCATTTTAGATATACAGTAGCCTACGGTATGTCATTAACACATGGACAAAAATGAGCTGACATTAGAGTGACACTATTGTCGGCAGAAATTCTGCCAGAGCAATCCCAGTATAGAGGGACACCCTGTCCGACCAGAATACAACTGCCACAAGAACAGTCTGAGACAGCAGAGTTGCAAGATGGCAGGAGGGGTCACATGATTTGATATTTTAAAATAGTGATGCCATAAAAACGATACTGGTGCTACGGCAAAGTAAAAATCTATAGTAAGTTGGATTTTTTGGGATTAAACCAAGCAGCATGCTCTTCGTACAGTCAGTGCCGGATAGCAGAACTAACCCCTGCAAGCGGTTTCACCAAGGGGGTACTCATTTCGGTACTCCGGTGTACACCTGCAGTGGTACTCTTTGGTACTCCTTTGGTACTCCTTGGTACTCCCAGGTACTCCCTGGCGCTCCCAGACAATAAACAAATAAGGTAGGCCTACCTGTACTGTACCAAATAAGGCCCACCTAACAGATAACAATTTTTCACCAGTCCTATACCGGTAGTGAATGTTGAGCATTTATTTGACTGCATGGATAGATAGCATACATCATGTAATAAGGCACAAGGCAATAAATCTCTGTATATGCTGCAATGGATATTTTAGGCTGACAAACTGATAAGTAAAGTGTTACACATGGGCCTTATTAAGACCATATGTACCAAATAAGGCCCACGT